>WSYQ01000926.1:0-33097 GCA_011426435.1 Lysiphlebus fabarum
AATTAAAAAATGATGGAATCAATTAAAAAATATGGGGTCTTGTAATGATCCCATAAATCGATGTCAAGCTTTTTTTTTAAAAAAAAATCAGATTTTTTAGTAGAATATTTTTTTTTTAATTGAACAATTAAATTAACAGTTTTGCGTTTTTTGCTGAAAACCCAGATTTCTTCCGCTATGTTGGTAGTACGGTATAAGATTATAATTTTTTTTCTTTTTTTCTCTGTTAGTCTGTTGCTTATTTTTGTTGGCTGCCTTGCAGAGTGGACATATGAATATATATGATTATTGTGCAATATTGTGTTTTAAAAATAATCAATAATAAATGATACACCGTTAAAAATATTATAAATGAATATTAAACTTAATGATGTATGAATTGTGTTTGATATAAAAAAAAACTTTAAAAAAAGATGTGATATCTAACAAAAAACAAAAAACGAGTATTTTGTACAAAAAAAAGTGTCAAGTATTCGAAATAATTATTGTAGTCAATTTGTAATGTAACTTGTTTTGCCATTAATTAATTTTTTGATATAAAAAAATATATGATACAATCAAAACCAACGAAGAAATTTTATTTTCGATACATGTAGTTAAATTTAGTTTAAATCTAAATTGTTGAAAAAAAAAAAATAATAATAAAAAAAATTATACTTGGCCCCGCTATACATGAGATTGAATAAAGTTGACTTAAAATTTAATTTTTAATTTAGGAAAAAACTACGCGGGGTCAAGTATAATTTTTTTTTTTATTATTTTATTTTTTTTTTTTTTCAACAATTTAGATTTAAACTAAATTTAACTACATTTATCGAAAATAAAATTTCTTCGTTGGTTTTGATTGTATCATATATTTTTTTATATCAAAAAATTAATTAATGGCAAAACAAGTTACATTACAAATTGACTACAATAATTATTTCGAATACTTGACACTTTTTTTTGTACAAAATACTCGTTTTTTGTTTTTTGTTAGATACTAATATACACTAATCCTATGCTAGTACGCAAAATTTACATCGTGAAACACGGCTATTTCACACTATAAAAAAAATCCTATTGTATGTTTGTGTATGTCCGTATCTGTGTGTTGATTCTCCTTTCCGCCAGAGAAAAACAACGAAGGAGAGACAATCAGTGATGCCGAACTATGAGTCCCCCACGCGCGCAAACCATAAAAAACAATAAATTACTGTTTTTCAAACTTGAATAATTATTAAACGAAACAGACGAAATGAAAAAAATTTATATCAAAAAATTTGTCGTTCTTAGGACTATAAACTGTTAAAATTTGAACGTTTTCTGGTGCGTTTTAAAAAAGTTATTAATAAAAATACATAAAAATATGAGGTAACACCTATACCTTGTGTGTTAAAGTTGTCAACTTTGACAGTAAATATCTCAAAAAAAAAACACAAGAAAAAATTTAAAAAAATTGACAATGTAGATAATTATTTCATTAAAAAATTAAGACCAAAACAAAAAAAATCTGGTGCGATTTCAGATCTCCGAAAACAACCTTAAGTTTATTTATTTGGCAGAAAAATTATTCACCTAATCTTTTCAGATTTTTCGAACATTATTAAGCGTTGCTTATTTTAAATATATTATACTGCTTTGATCAATTCTTTTTATTACTAATGACTTCTTATAATATATTAAAAAAATCTTATTTTGATACGCATCTATTTTTTATTAATTCTTTGTTTATATTACTTTTTTCAAGCAACAATTAAACGTGACATTACTATTTTGATAAAATTTATGTATGAGGTTCATGAAATAGTTATACATATTATAATAAATTTAAAAGTGTTTCGTACATGAAATGAGAAATGATAACTTTTATCAAATGCCAGTTCGATTACGGTTTCTGAGACTAGTCAAGAAATTGCCATTTTACGTCATTTTGCGTAAGTGTGCCATAATAACGAATAATAAAATTTTTTTATGAAAAAGTGTAATAAAATATTTCTCTATCTTTAATATTTTTCAAGATATCATAACTCCGAAAAATTGAAAAAAAAGGAAAGGGATGCAACTATAAATAAATAATTGTTTAATAAGTTGTCTTTTTTTAAGTCCATCTCCTCCCCTAGCTATTTGTTTATTAAAAAATAATGTGCATGCGTTTATTTAAAAAAAAAACACTAAGGCCCAAATAAAGTCAAATTTACCAACGTTAGTTTCTACCAAGAAGACTAGAGACCTAGGTTTCTAGTCTTCTTGATTTCTACAGCACGGGAAAAAGCTTCTCCAACTCCTAGTTAAATTCGTTTAGTGCCGTAGCCCCTTCTCCTAAACCTTCTTTGGTAAACGGGACTGTACAGTGCGTGCTGCATTACGGTAGAGTGGGTATAAGGACTTTCTAGTAAAAATTTTCACCTGATGGATCTGATTCATTATACTTTCAAGTAGCTGAAAATTTATCAGAAAAAGATCTGAAAACTCAATTTCCTCTGGCTCAGGGTTTGCGATTTTACCATGATAATAAATATAAAGCTGTGCCCTTAATTGATGGAAAATTTATATTGCATGCACAAGTAAACGAATACATTCTTTGTCTTGCAAATAAAAAACCTCTACAAACTGCAAATATGACTCGAGTACAAGGTCTACTTACAGAATTCAAAGCAAATCTAAACAAATCATCAACACAGAAAAAACCTGCAAATGTATTTGACAAAATGAAACAAAAGATTCTCAATGTTGGTTTGCTACAACGTGAGAATCAACCTTTCAAACAAGTTAACAAACTATATGGTGGAGGTGTCAAAGCATTTAATCTTAATGCTCATAAAAAATATTGTGTAACAGATATTATATCACGAGCCCAAGAAAATTTTATGGAATCTAAAATTGGAGAATTTATATTGAAAGATTCTACAGTTCAACTCGGAACATTTCAGAATAACGTGATAAATGAATTTGAGAATGAAAAAAAAGAATTCATTGGACTACCGGATTGGGGATATTCCGATATTTTTTTTTTTTTTTGTTTGCAATATTTTAAGCTCATTAAATGAAGAAAAAAAGTCTAATAAAATATTTTTCTATCGATAATATTCTCAAAGATATCATAACTTCTTTTTTTATTTTTTAAAATGATTAACAAATTCCCTAGCTACATCCTTTTTCCCTTAGCTACCTCTGACCTTACAAATTAAATTTGTTAGCTACCTTCTTGTTTTTAGCAAATGCCTAATCCTTCTCACATCCCTACAAAAACATCCCTAGCTATTTTCTTAGCCTTAGCAGCATCCTTTTCTTTACCATTTTCTTGGCCTTAGCAAATCCTTGTCCTTACTCTTTTCTTGGCCTCAGCAAATGCCTGATCCTTCTTACATCCTATAAAAAAAATTCTCTAGCTATTTTCTTGGCCTTAGCAAATCCTTGTCCTCACTATTTTCTTAGCCTTAGAAAATCCTTGTCCTGACTATTTTCTTGGCCTCATCAAATGCCTGATCCTTCTCACATCCTATAAAAAAATTTCTCTAGCTATTTTTTTGGCCTTAGCAAATCCCTTTTCCTTACTATTTTCTTGGCCTTATCAAATCCTTGTCCTCACTATTTTCTTGGCCTTAAAAAAGTATTTAGATTAAATTTCTTCTAATTTAGATTCGAAAGTATATAGAGTGGCGGGCGACGCATTATTGCACCTCTCATACACTCGGCCTCACGTTTATGTCAAATATTAATAAATTTTATAAACTTCAAATAACAAGATCTGTAAACTGCTATGAGACAAAAATATAATTTTTTTTTATTCAAAATTGTCTAAACAATATCAATTTTATCATATTAATTTTTTATCAAATCGGTAAAAACCGTTTTTTTGTTAGAACCGAAAATGTAAAAAATTAAAAAAAAATTCCTATACATGCATTGTTAAGGTCGAAAGTAAAAACTGGTAAAAACTAAAGGTGAACCAAGTTTAGGTCCGCGAGGGCGTCTATCTACCTATACTTAAAAAAAATATATTTAGTGCCCCAACATTCCAAATCTATTCGCTATACTGTTAAATTATCGTTCGTTGTGTTAAATTTCGTCTATCCATATATACACACATACTACCGTAATCGAAAAAAAAATGATCGTGAAACGTTGCAATCAACGTTATACTGAGTTGTGTGCTCGGAAGAATATGAGACAGCACGACGGATAAGTGAGAGAGTAAACAGCAGGGTTGTCGGATAGAATTGTGATGACAGCTGTGAGCCTTCTAATTAAGAAAAATTTGATCACTAAAACTTAAATATCTATTGAAATGCACAGAAGAAAAGTTTCTATATAGGCTTAAAAAATCCGTATTAAAAAGTAGTATAAAATGATAGTAAAATTAGCGATTTATAATAGATATTGGTTTAGCTACAAGCAGGGTTGTTGAAATGGAGGGTTTTTGAGTTGTTTACAATTATCCATGGATAAAACGTTTA
The DNA here is from genome assembly GCA_011426435.1 of Lysiphlebus fabarum. Classification (NCBI taxonomy): domain Eukaryota; kingdom Metazoa; phylum Arthropoda; class Insecta; order Hymenoptera; family Braconidae; genus Lysiphlebus; species Lysiphlebus fabarum. The sequence continues at coordinate 4,440 of WSYQ01000926.1, forward strand.
AAACGTTTAAAACAGGATAAAACGGATAAAACCCACCTGATCTCTCGTAGGCTCAAACTTTCCCTCTTACCGACTATACTTACACTCCTAACCTGTCAAACAATTGTTGTTTATTTAATAAACATTAATAATAACAAGTTTATAAAATTTATAAACATAATATTTATATCATTTATTTATGAACAAATTTAATGATCATATATTTAAAAAAAAACATATTAACAACAACAAATTTATTTAGGTTCGTTTGTTTGTTTTGGTGGCAGTTCCCAATTTCGCCACTAGATGGCGACATTTTATACAAATGGATAAAACTAAGGATGTTTTAAACATAGTTTAAAACATTATGTTTTATACATTAACAATCCTGGCTCAAAGCGTAAATGTGTGTACCATCCCTATCCCTGTGTGTTAAAGTTGTCAACTTTGACATCAATTATCTCAAAAACAAAACTCAATTAAATTTTGAAAAAATTCATCAAAATAGATAATTATTCAGGCTTTCATTTAAGCCCAAAAAATCAAAAACACAATAACGGGAAATTATCTTTACTTTCAGCCTTAAACCGCTTGTCGAAAACTAGATGGGATATAATTTCAAAATTGAGATCATTTAATGCAGGGGAATTTCAAGGTTTATCTATTAAAATAGTAGGAAATTAGTAAGAAAACTATTCGACGGATATACTCCTTTCAAGACAAAAATTTCTATCATATCAAAATTTTATTTTTGCAAATAAATCTTAATTTATTAATACAATCGTTCTGGAATATAATAAAACTTTAAAATACAAAACAATTATTAATTGTATGATTCATAAAAACAACTCTGGATTGTGCAAAAAACGGGGAGTATACAAAAAAAAAGCCTGCCATAAAGAGGGGGAATTTAATTGTGTTTTTAAATACTTTTTATGGCATAAAAAAACAATAATAATAAAAAAAAAAATATAACTAAATTTTTTAATTTTTTTTTTTTTTTTTATGTTTGCAATATGTTAAGCTCATTAAATGAAGAAAAAAAGTCTGACAAAATACTTTTCTATCTATGATATTTTTAAAGATATCATAACTTTTTTTTTTTTTATTATTTTTTAAAATGATTAAAAAATTCACTAGCTATTTCCTTATCCTTAGCAAAACCTTGACCTTACAAATTAAATTTCTTAGCTACTTCCTTGTCGTTAGCGAATGCCTAACCTTCTCACATTACTACAAAAAATTCCCTAGCTATTTCTTTGTCCTTAGCAAATCTCTGACCTTACACATTCAATTCCCTAGCTACTTCCTTGTCCTCAGCGAATGCCGAACCTTCTCACATTGCTACAAAAAATTCCCTAGCAATTTCCTTGCCCTCTAGGAAATCCTTGACCTTACAAATTAAATTCCTTAGCTACTTCCTTGTCCTTAGCGAATGCCAAGGAAATAGCTAGGGAATTTTTTAATCATTTTAAAAAATAAAAAAAAAAAAAAAGTCATGATATGTTTAAGATTGTTTCCCAAAACCAAGGTAGAATGAATATTTGTGCTTAAAAACGCTATATACCGTAACGCTATATTTTATGTCCAGGTCCCCAAGATTTTTGTGTTGCTACTGATTGAAATATTGACTACTGTAGTATTAGTAGATATACTAATATACACTAATACTGTGCTAGTGGTAGTTGATTTCCCTTTCCGCTAGAGAACAACAACGAAAGAGAGACAAACAGTGATGCCGAAGTATGAGTCCCCCACGCGTGCAAACCATGAAAAACAATAAATTACTGTTTTTCAAACTTGAATAATTATTAAACGAAACAGACGAAATGAAGAAAATTTATATAAAAAAATTCGTCGTTCTTGGGACTATAAACTGTTAAAATTTGAACGTTTTCTGTTGCGTTTTAAAAAAGTTATTAATAAAAATACATAAAAGTATGAGGTAACACCGAGATCTGAATTCGCTCCAGATTTTTTTTGTTTTGGTCTTATTTTTTCAAAAAAACGTTCAAATTTTAACAGTTTATAGTCCTAAGAACGACAAATTTTTTGATATAAATTTTTTTCATTTCGTCCGTTTCGTTTAATAATTATTCAATTTTGAAAAACAGTAATTTATTGTTTTTTATAGTTTGCGCGCGTAGGGGACTCATAGTTCGGCATCACTGTTTGTCTCCCCTTCGTTGTTTTTCTCTGGAAAGGGGAATCAACACACAGATACGGATATACACAAACATACAATAAGATTTTTTTTATAGTGTGAAATAGCAGTGTTTCACGAGGTAAATTTTGCGTACTAGCATAGTATTAGTGTATATTAGTAATGATATACATTAATATTTCAATCAGTAGCAGCACAAAAATCTTGAGGACCCGGACATAAAATATAGCGTTACGGTATATAGCGTTTTTAAGCACAAATATTCATTCTACCTTGGTTTTGGGAAACAACCTTAACATATTGTAAACATAATCATTTTAAAAAATAAAAAAAAAAGTTATGTTATCTTTGAGAATATTATCGATAGAAAAATATTTTATTAGACTTTTTCTCTTCATTTAATAAGCTTAAGATATTGCAAACAAAAAAAAAAAAAAAATGAAAAAATTTAATTTTTTCAATTTTTTGGAGTTATGATATCTTGAAAAATATTAGAGATGGAGAAATGTTATACCAAACTTGTTCATTATATTCGACGAGTTTTATATCAACAAAGTCATAAAAAAAATTTATTGTTCGTTATTAAGACGCACTCACACCAAACGACGTAAAATGACCGTTTTTTTCAGATGCTATCGTGAATAGGTCAGATCCCTATTATAAGAAACGAATTAGTATTAGTGTCAAGGCGTAGTGGGGATACTCTTAAGAATTTTTTTTTTGTTGTTGCGAATTATCTATCGTTTGACACAAAACGATACTTGAACAAAACAAACAGATATATCGTTCGATACAAATTTTTTTTTTTTTTTAACAAAACTATTATTGTTTTTAAAAAAAATTATTCCTATTATCAAGAATATTTCTTCTTTTTTTCATCAAAAAATTTTCTCAGTGTACACTGTGCATAGTTTCGCCATGATTAAGTTGATTCTTAAATTTTTTTTATAATATTAGAAAAGATTAAAGATTATAAAAATATTTTTCTGTCAAACAAAATGAAAAAAAAAAAAGAAAAAAAAACAATATAAAACGATCATATTAATATAACCTACTAATTAATTTTGTTATTTTATTGAAGAGGAATTGTCTGGAATATTTGTTAAAAGTATTAGCAAAGGAAGTGCTGCTGATGTTAGTGATAAAATACAAATAAATGACAGAATCGTTGAAGTTGATGGGCACTCGTTACAAGGATACTCAAATCATGAAGCAGTTGAAGTACTGAGGAGTACAGGACAAATTGTTCTACTTTGTTTAGAAAGATATTTACGTGGACCGAAATACGAACAATTACAACAAGCTATTGCTGCTAGTGAATTACGTGTACCACAATTTAATTCACCATCAATTACAAGCTTGCCTAGTTTTCCAATCAGCACGGTGAGTTTCTTCATTAATCTATCTCAGTTTTTTCGAAATTTATCTGCTACGTAAGAGTTGAGAAACATAATTTCCTCTCGTTTATTTGTTTTGTGAAAAAATGATCGGATAATGGAAAACTCAAAAATAAAAATAATGATGGGTATTGTTATTTATTATAAAAATTTTATCCCAGGTGGTATTAATAATAATAATTATAATTTATTATTTTTTTAAAATTATATTTATTATTTTATTTATTTATTATTTATTTATTATTATATTTTATTGTTATTTTAAAATTATAATAATAATTTTTTTACAATAGAATGGTACATAGCAGAAGTGATTATTGGCATTTTTTCGTTCTTCCAAATTAATTAACAATCGAGTTATCATCTATTATAAATAATAGCTTGTTACATACCAGCGCTTTGGTTGTATTTCCAGCTACAATCACAGTCAGAAAAAAGGAAAAATATGCGTTGTAATCCTGAATAAATTACTATTTTTTGTTGATAATTTATCGTTGAGATAATAATATTGATGTTTCCGTCTTATTATAAATTATTATAAATTTAATCGATAAAAATAAAAACTTTAGTCAGTTATGATAAAACGGAAAATATCGTATGGAAAAAAATCACGATTAAATTAATTAAATATCCTAAAATTAGAACTTTTTTTGCGATTCAAATTTAGTAATAATAATAACATCTTACTAATGTTTTTATTCAGTTTTAGTAGGGTATCAATATTATTTACATAAGCAATGCTATTGTTATAACGCATATTTTATTTATTATCACTGCCACTAACATCGCTGTTTTCATATCAAATTTGATGACAAAAATAAAAAAAAATGTAGAATCCACATGCAAAATTTATATAAATATTGAATTTAAATTAAATATCCAATCAGTAGAAAATGAAGTGTTCATTATGAAAAACATACTGATAACGTTATTGATGATAAAATTAAATCGTTAGTGCTTGACAAATAATTCCTTCATTAACTAAAGTCAATAAAAAACAGATATAAATAATAATTCAGTAAGCAACCGAGTAAATGTAATTCAAAAAAATACTGACTGTTAAAAACAAAGTCAATGTATGTGTGTCAAGAAAACTGGCTTATGGCCACAAGATTTCTCGACAACTTCCTCTCACCGCCAGGTGAGAGCCAGCTGGTGTTCTACTGAAACTGTTCACGGACAACGGATCTAAGTTAAGAAATAAAGATCTGGAGTCACTCTCGTAGAAAATGCATATAAAGTTCTCGACAGCTTGACCATATCATTCGATATTTTGACTTCTCGATCCGGGCTGCTGGGTCAGCTTGATTGGTGATGCGAAGAATGGTGAAACCAATTTCATTTTTGACCAAGCCTGAATATTTTGTATCACGGTCTCAAACGTCTCCTCCGCAGGTTTCTCCGGATTAACACTGGATTTCCCCCATTACATTCATCAGGAGATCCTCAACTCTTGGTTCACTATCCGGAAACCAATCCATTGTTGGTCTTGTCTCACCACATGGGAACGATTCGAATTGCTCCGAATCACTTTCTAAGATAGAGCTGACTGCCTTATTTGGTCTGGCATTTCTGATCCAAAAATCTTTTCTGAACAGCCTCGTATGAGTGCTCAGAAACGAATGAGCTACTGATTAAATTGAAACTACTTATATACCCAAAAAAACGTCTGCTATGGGTCCGTCTATTCTCCACTCCTTTTCTACCTTCGATACAAAATGTTGAGTGACTAGGGTAATAACTAATATAGTTTACATCAGATGGTCGCCCTTCATTGCGATAGTGAAATAACCCCACTCCGACACGTCTCCACTAAAGAACTGTATCAGGACGGGAACCGTATATTTACCTGAAGTTTGGCAATATAGTCAGTCGTTGGCTGGCTCTCAAGTTGGTCAGGGCTCCTACCTGCTAGCTTCTATTAAAGCTAGCCGGCGGACCTGGTTACGGTGCACGCTTCCGTAAGTGATTACCATATCGTTGCCTTGCTGCATAGGCAAGACGTGCTGAACGCTATTTCTCTCGCTCTGGTAAGGATAACCTATGGCAGGGTAATCTATAGAGATCTGACCTATGGGCGGGGCTCAGTCATTCACGCACACACTTATTGTGTGAAGTCTCATCAGTGAGACAGTATGGCGAAGTTCGGACAGTTTTACTATGGTATGATATCATCAACATAGTTTACTGTATCAATTTTGTAATGTTATTCATATTGGCCGGAAATAGTTCACTATACGCCACCAGATGCCATAGTGAATAGGTCGGATCCCTATACACTAGGTGCTGGATGAGTAGTGGTTTTTTGGGTAAGTTCTTGCGAGGCAATTAGTGGCCTCTACCATTAACTATTTGGTGCACTAGGTGTGTAGGACACCTGGAGATGGTTTTGTAAGGCCTTGCGAGGCATGAATCTCTTGATCTTGTTTGACTGCTGTTTAAGCGAGTGAGTTATCCTAAAGTTAAGGATATTCCCGGTAATGATGCTCGTGAGGACATCATCACGCTCCTGTGTCTTATAAAATATACTAAAGTATAACTAGTTTTCTGGAGGATGTCATCAGCAATTTTTCGGGGGAGGGGATAAAGCTTATTTTTAATACATTGGTCAGAGAGTCCTTGCCAATAAAAAAAAAACTTCAATATTTTTGTATAAAACAATAGTTCTACTGAACTTTTTTGATATTATAATCGGATATTATTGATTTCTGATATATATTTTATTATTTTTTTAATTTTTTTAAACACTTATTCTAAAATTAAATATATTGTGTAAATCGTAAAACACCGCAAGAAAAAAATACTGTTGATTTCATGGTTGTGTTGGTGGGTAGTACAGTGGACTGTGTACCGCAGTGTATCAATAAATATTTCAGAGCCAGGGAGCAAGAAAATAATATTTAAAAAAAAGATCTCTAAATCTCTAGAATTCTTTTTTATGTGCTTTATTTTGATTTATTTTATTCTTATTTAAGTTTTTTCATCGTGATGTCATTTTGTTTTTTCTGATATTATAATTTTAATAGTCAGTTTCTACACGAAAGTCGTATTCTCTATAGAAGCCTATATTAAAAGTTACTAACTTTGAAAATTAATATAAAGTTAACGAGCTTTCAAATAATTACCAAAAAATAACATGAAATGTGTCAGTATTTGAAGAATCTACTTCAAAAATATGATCTGGTAACGTTTGTTAGAACGTGTTGATCCACGTTACTTTTGAAAATTAAAAATTTTCAATACTCTGGCTACCCGTGTAGGAGAACACAACATGGCCAAGCCTTGGCTGATGCTTGTAAAACGTTCGCCAATCATTGGCAAACTTTAATTGGCCGTTAATGAGCCAGGCCTGGAGCGTTATGTCAATTTAATATCGGCTGCAATGAATCATGTTTCCCAAGATTGGGCCAATGATTTTCCCTATAACGGCCCGTTAAAATTTTAAGGAAAACCCGTTTGTCACCCAACAATCAACACACAACAAAAAAAACACACAAGAAAAAATTTAAAAAAATTGACAATGTAGATAATTATTTCATTAAAAAAATAATACCAAAACAAAAAAAAATCTGTTGCGATTTCAGATCTCCGAAAACAACCTTAAGTACGATATTTTTTTTGACGATAAGCATACCCAGACATAGTTATTAAATGACCCATTTAATTATTTACTTGATTTAAATGTAGTATTGAATTATTATAAATAAAAAAATTATTTATTTATTTGTGTATATAAACATATGCAATTAGTAGTGTATCTATAAGAGAACCAGATCAGTCGGCGGTCAGGGGAAAGGTAGATCGGGGACATCAGAGGGGTACGGCTGGGTAGGTAAAACAGAAATGATTTCCTTTTTTTTCATCAGTCGGTATAGAAGAATATATATATATATATATAATAAAAAAATATTTCCGAGCTAGGCTCGAACCAGTGTTCTATATATATATATATAACTTTTTCAAAAACATATGTTATAAATAATGAAGAAGAAAAAAAAATATAAATTTATTTCTTAATTAAATCTCTCATATGATAAAACTATTATCTTTAAATGAAAACAGTATTTACATGTGCAACGAAATATGATCTGCTGACGGGGCGCCAAAGAATCACGGAAGGTCAATGCTATGTGCATGTATATAAATACATGCCGTAATTGAATAAAATATGACAATCAAAATTTTTTCTTTCAAATATTATTTAATACATCAATAACGTTATTGATATATTTGAATTTTATAATATTCGATTATATTAAATACGAATAATAAAATATATACATAAAATAATAAAAAATAATATAATATATTGTAACCAATTTTCTGACCGTTACCGGCGAGAAAACTGGCCAATGGTAACAACGAGGATTTCTCACCAACCTCCTCTCTTACCGCCAGGTGGGAGCCAGCTGGTTCTATCGGCAACCAACAACCGGGGAAATAAAACGGGAACAACGATCGACATACGATCATTCGGTAGCGGCCTACTCAGTAAGAAATGGTAGAGGGGCGCGGTCCACCAAGTAATTGTCAGTATCAACGGGAGCTTGTCTTACGTCATACTTCCGTATTTTGTATAAGACACGGGAACGTGATGATGTCCTTCACGGGCTAGACATCATCACCGCGAACATCCTTAACTTTAGGTCAACTCACTCGCTTAACCAATAGTTAGACGAGATCGAGAGATTCATGCCCCGCAAGGCTTTATAGAATCATCTCCAGGTCTCCTACACACCTAGTGCACCAGGTAACTGGAGGTAGTGGCCACCATAAAATTGCCTCGCAAAGACTTAGCCAAAAAAGCCACTACTCAACCAGCACCTAGTGTATAGGTTACCCTGGCATAGGGTGTCCTCACTTAGTGTGAGAGATAGCTTTCACCACATTTTGCCTGTGCAACAAGGCAACGACATGGTGATCGCTTACAAGAGCGTGCACCAGCACCAGGTCCGCCAGCTAGCTTCCATCGAAGCCAGGAGGCAGGAGAGCCAGCTCGAGAGCCGGCCAACGACTGACTATATTGTCAGACTTCTAGCTAGATATACGGATCCCGCCCTACTCTCTGTTTCTCCCACTCCACACTGTCTGCACGCACACCTGATGCGGCTCTCTAGTGGGGATGTGTCGGAGTAGGGGTTGTTCATTACACGACCGGGTAGCTCCATCTAGTATCCAACTCTTTTGTTGGTATTACCGGTCCACACGGACACAATGGTCTGCAGATGGAGCTACTGGATCAGTTCGCACTCTAACTGTATTACTTATCTTCAAGCCAACACTATTTCCCATGTGAATCGGCCGATAAGCATCTACGGATCGTAATTATTATAAATAATAATTACCGGTAGCACGAGAAATACCAATTCTCGTTACAATATATATATATCATTAAAAAATTATATTAATATACATTAAAATATATATAGATATGTATTTACCTATGTTAAATAGAAAATATAAATTGAAAATCAGCCAAGGCTTAGCCAATAATTGGTGACCAAGCATTGGCCATTTAATAATCAGCCAAGGCTTCGCCAAGCATTGGGCAGCCAAGATGTAGCCAAGGCTTGGCCACGGATCAGAGCCAGACATTGGCAGTACAAGAAAGGGCCAGTCGTTTACCAAGAATATACCACGACTGGCCGATACCTGGCTGCCAATCCTCGGGTGCCATTAATAGGCCAATGAATGGCTATGTTGTGAGTCTTGGCGATTCCTACACGGGTAGGGCCGTGTTGAATTTTATTTGCTAAATAAATTTCAATTGTTCATTAACAATAAAATCATTGAAAAAAATATATAATATGAAAATTTAAATAATCAATAAAATAAGAAAAATAATAAATGAAAAAAACATTTATTTCAATTTCAACAGCTATGTGAAGTTGACCCGCGAGTGTCCTGGAAAAAGATTTTGTAATATATTTTAGAAGCGTTTTGATTTGAACTAATTTGTACTGCTACTGTTTAAATTTGTACCTCGCAGGTTAAAGAGATGTATAGGGTTAAATATAACCTTTTTATATGAACAACTTAAGAGAAAAGAAAAAATTGCTACAGATGCAAAATAATTAGTACTAATTTGTACCACAAAGTCTGGAATTTGAACCTCAAAAATAACAACGAAAAAAAACTATTTCAACAAAAAAAATGTTATAAACAATTGCGTAGAATCTTTAATAATGAACTTTTTTGAAATGTTTTTTTGGCTTTATAACATAGAGGAGAATACGCTCGAAATAAAGTACTCATAGGATTATTGTGTTAATAATTACTTACATGCAATAACATCTTTCTCCCAAGCCATTGGACATTTAAAAAAGCGTTTAAAATTATTAATTCGTTATTTTCTAATGAAAAATTGCCTAAAGAAGAAGATCCTTAAAAAAAAAAGGACAAATACTTGTAGTATAATGGTTTAGAAAATTATTTATGCAATTGCGTTTGTCTTTCTGGCCACAATTACATCTGGATCTTGATAAATGCATTGAAAATTTAAGAGATTAATTTTTTAAAGAAAAAATGGCTACAAAACATGATGTGATTAAAGAGACAATTACTTGTATAATTATTGTTTAACAAATTATTTAATCAATCGCATCTTTTTCCTAGCTTTTTGTACCTAATCAATGAATTTGAAATTACATAAATTAAGTTTTAAAATAATCAAATAGCTACGGAAAAAGGGGTCATTGAAAAAAAAAAGTTACTGGTACAATTACTCAATTACTTGTAATTGTAGATGCATTTATCCATAACAAATTTTTAGGAAAAGATTTGAGATTGATTAAAAAATTTTAGTAATTGCGTAATTAATTGTCTTTTATTTTTGCATCCTATTTCGTAGCTGTTCGTTCATTTAAATAATTAATTTAGATAATTTTTAATACATCTATAATCGACGAATAACTAGGAAAACAAACGCAATTGATTAAATAATTTCTTAAACAGTATAGTTATAACAGTAGATTGTTTTTTTTTATATTGCATTTATTCTTCTCTACTCTCGAGCCGTTTGTTCATTAAAAAAATTATTTTTTTCTCTTAAGTTGTTCATATAAATAGTCATATTTAACCCTATATGTACCTTCGACGTACAAATTAGTGAAATTCAAAACGTTTCTAAAATGTATTACAAAAACTTTTTGTAGGACACTCGCGGGCCAACTTTACCATTTTATCATGCGTTATTGTTTGCATAAAAAATAAAAACGGTACAAGCTATAACTCAATACGGAATAGTCGCAGAGGTTTCATATTAGGCTTAAAAAAAAAAAAATTGACAAATCAGGACCAAACCAGGACATTTGTCTCCAAATCAGGACATGTCCTGACAGAATTTCGCATATGGTAACCCTATATACAGTAAAAATATAGTTTAGAAAAAGAAAAAAAAATGTGTAGGGAGAAAGTCGGCGTCGGCTGAGAGTCCGTTGATACTAATGTCGGTAGGAGAACAGACCGTCAACATAATGTCAATGGGGAGACAAACGTGGGGGAAAAGTCGAAATTTTACATAATGCCACCATAAAGATATTTGACTTTGTTTATTTGATTTGAGATTTTTTTTTTTAGGATGGTGCTACAATTGAGATTGAACCAGAGAGTGAATCACAATCGACAATTGACAGTGCGGTGTTGCGTGAAGTTGATCAAGACGATGTTTCCAATAAACTGGAAGATATGTCACTAGTTGAGGCTCTCCTGAGTGACCCATCTTGTGAATTAACGCTTCAAATTGAAGCAGCATTAAAAGCTAAATGGCAGCGTATTGTTGGTCCTGACACTGAGATTGTTGTAAGTTAATGCAAAATGTTTATACATTGGTTATAGTATCAACTTGGCAATCGATTGAAAAACAAAAGATAAATTTCAAATAATAATATAGATATTCAATTCATTCGTTTGATTATATATATATTTTTTTTAAAACAGGTAGCGCAGTTAAAGAAATTCGCTGAAAGCAGTGGACTTGGAATAAGTCTTGAGGGAACGGTTGACGTTGAGAATGGACAAGAAGTTCGACCACACCATTATATACGTTCTATACTTCCAGAAGGACCAGTTGGACAAAATAAAATTCTTTGTTCTGGAGATGAACTTTTGGAGGTAACTCTATTTTCTTTTACTAATTTGAAATTCACTTAAAATAAAAAATCTTAATTATCATTGTTTGTTCTTAGGTCAATGGTTATCGCCTCTTGGGAATTAATCACATGGAAGTTGTGACTGTGTTGAAAGAACTACCAATTCATGTTAGAATGGTTTGTGGAAGAAGTCATGCATTACAAGATCCACTATGTCCAATCGACACAGCACAACATCAAGTTGCATTCCAATCTAGAGTAAGTTTCAATCATAATCATTTGTGTTCAATAAATTACTTCATTCATTAATAAACAACTAGAGTATTTTGGGTGGATCATTGCAAAATTTACTGCCAACAATGGATCGTCTTGTTAAAGCAAAATCAGATGGTTCATTAGCATCAACAACAACAACAACAACTGCAGCTATAACTGATGCAAATCTAACTAAAATGAAGTCACGTTCATTGGAACCATTAATAGGTTTGGCAATGTGGAGTGCTGAGCCACATGTTATCGAACTTGTTAAAGGTGAAAGAGGCCTCGGATTTTCAATCTTAGATTATCAGGTAAATTTATTATAGATGTGGCTATTCGTACAACCGAAGACGAAAAGACAAAATATCCCTAGACTTTAGTGATACACACAAAAGTTCGTCTTTTCGTTTTTAGTTGTCTATACAAGTGCACAAATGTAAAAAACTATTCGTTTTTTTGTCTTTTCATCTTTGATTGTAGTCTTCATAAATATTTGGACATGGCTATTCATACATAAAAATACTGAAAACATTTAAAACACGGAAAGCGTGTAGGGATTTTTGTCTTCTAATATTATTAAAAATTTAAAATTTTTTTCACTCAGTGTTTCAAGTGTTTTCAGTAATAAAAGACTTCTATTGTCCTATCTCAAATAATTTTATTTAACTTAGAAATTATGTAACTTAGCAAAATCATTCTGACAACATTCTATCCCTCTTTTCCCCTTTTTTTACCTTGAATAAAATTTCTAGAAAAAAGGCGAAGGAAAAGAGGGATAGGATATTGTTAAGGAGATAAATGTATGAATAGCCATGTCCTAAATATTCTCCTATCTAAAATTTTTTTTTCTAACTTTAGAGAATTTTGTAACTTGACAACATTCCTTAGCAACATACTATTTTTCTCTTTGTCTTTTTTACCTATTGCTTTATAAGATTTCTAGATGTAGTTAAAGAAAAAAGAAGAAAAGAGAGAGATAGAATGTTGCTAAGTTATATAAAATTATTTGAGATATAAATATAATATTTATAAAGACTACAAAAACGAAAAGACGAAAAGTCTCCATACAAACAATATTTACATCATGGAGGTCTATAAAACTCCATGATTTACATTCAAAGACAAATGGACGAAAACTCTTTTCGTATAAACAATATTTACATATAAACACGAACAGACGAAAAAAATAACACTAAGATCTAGGGCAAAAAGACTAGAAATACATATTTTCTAACCTTTTTGGTTATCTAAGGATAATTCGTCTTTTCGTCTTTAGTTGTACGCATGAAGAATAGAGAACGAACTTAAATGGGGCTATCGAGCCAAAAACGCTGCCAAAAACCAATAACTGAATTAGTTCTATTTTGGCCTGTAGAATGCTCTTTTGCAGCGCTTGCACTACTTTTAGTTGTGGTAGTGCTCGTACGTGTGATAATCTATGAAACGGTATTTTTATATGTGTAGGTGCAATGTTTATATTTATTTTTATTTATCATTGTTGATCATGTCAATATGTGAAGTTGATGTTTGACCTGTCAGTGGTCTTGAATAATTTTAATAATAATATATATTTTAATTTAATAATAAAAAAAGTATTATTATAATAGAATATTACTAATTGAATATCATATGTACTGTCAATAATCACAATGAGAAGAAAGTGATTAAACCTCAAGGGAAAAACAATTTATTTTCTATTTTTTAAATAAATAAATTCCTGGAAATTTTTTTTTAATAAATAAGTAGCTAAAGAAAAAGATGTATTCGAGATAAAAACAATATCTATTTTTTATTTTTTAAATAAATCAATGCCTGTAAAGTATTTTTTTAAAAAACAAATAGCTAAAGAAAAAGATAGACTCAAGAAAAACACAATTTATTTTTTCTTTTTACATAAATAAATGCCTTTAAATTATTTTTTCATAAATAAAAAGCTCAAGAAAAAATTGGACTCAAAAAAAGACAAACAACTTTCACTTGTTGTGGGAACAACATCTATATTCCCCTAGCTATTCGTTGATCGAAAATAATTCGAAAGCTTTTATTTATAAAAATACTCAAAACTGAATACCTGAAAAAATTGATGCAACTAGAAAAATATTTTTAACAGCAATAATCGTTGAAAAATTTTTCTTTTTATTAAGTCTATCTTTTTTTTCAGCTATTTGTTGAAAAAAAAAAATTTGTAGGCATTTATTTCTTCAAAAAACAAAGAGTACATTGTCTTTTTTCAAGTCCATCCACTCCTTTAGCTTTTTGTTGATTACAAAATGATTTTCAGGGATTAATTTATCTGAAAAATAAAGAAAAAATTGTCTCTTTCTAAGTCCAATTTTTTCTTTAGCTATTTGTTTATGAAAAAAAAATTTTCAGGCATTTATTTATTTAAAAAATGAAAAATAAATTGTCTTTCTTAGTGAGGCCATGTCTTTCTATAGCTATTTTTTTATTAAAAAATAATTTACAGTCATTTGTTGATTAAAAAAAAAGAAATGAATTGCCTTTTCTTTGAGTCCATTCTTTCCTTTAGCTATTTGTTTATTAAAAAAAAATTTATTTATTCGAAAAATAAATTAACTTATTCTCGAGTACATCTTTTTTTTTAGCTATTTGTTCTTTAGAAAAATAATTTTCAAGTATTTATTTGAAAAATAAAAAATAAATATTGTCCTTTGAGTACATCTTCTTTATTACCTATTTGTTTATTAAAAAATAATTTATTTATGTAAAAAATGAAGAATAAATTATCTTTCATTAAGTCCGTCTCTTTCTTTAACTATTTGTTCATTTAAAAATAACTTGAAAGCTTTCATTCATTTAAAAAATAAAGAATAAATTGTCTCTTCTTAAGTCCATCTTTATCGTGAGTTATATTTGTTTATTAAATAATAATTTATTTATTTAAAAAATGAAGAGTTATTTATAATGACGAATCAATTTTATGTTGTTGACAATTGATTGTTAATTTTTTAATTATAAATCTTATTATTTTAATTCATTATTTGGTAAAAAAATAATAAATGATCCAAGTGATCATTTTATATATTAATCAATAATAATAAACATTGATAAATGTAATTGTGTGTGTGTGTGTTAAAAAAATGTTATTGTGTGGGTGGTCCAAGAGCGGTGTTTCGCCCTCTTTATTTAATTTTTAAAACTAATTCAATATTTGATTTTTACACACATTTTTGGCTTACGGAGTTCGTCGTCCTGTTCTCTATTCTTCATGGTTATACGAATAGCCACATCGATTTGTCATTCTAACAGTAGAAAAAAAAAAAAATGGCCAAAAAAGTGTAATGAATAGTAAAATATAATTTATATTGATTTTATTAATAGGATCCAATGAATCCAAATGAAACAGTGATAGTAATACGTTCATTAGTACCAGGTGGTGTTGCACAACTTGACGGCCAATTAATACCGGGCGATCGCTTAGTATTTGTCAATAACACAATACTTGAAAATGCAACACTTGATCAAGCAGTACAGTCATTAAAAGGTGCACCAAAAGGAACAGTACGTATTGGAGTAGCAAAACCATTACCAATACCCGATTGCATTACTCAATTAAATAGTAATAATTCATCAAAAAACGATGATAATGGTAAACTTACGATAAACAATAATGATGAACATAGACGTGAATATTTTAGAAAAAGAAAAGTTAATATAACACAACCACTGCATTATATCAATTTAATTGAAAGCTTAGAGAATCAGCATAATCTTGTTAAGTCAGAAAGTTTTTAACTAATAATATTTAATTTATAATTATTAATACACTTTATCAATGTCGAATTACACTTTAATCTAGTTAGTACACTATTATTAAACTGTTAGTTATTCAATAATATTTTTAAAATTTAAAATTTTCCTTTCTTTTCATAAGTCTGTTATGATTGAAGTAACATTAATTTGAGATAATAAATATTTTTAAATGCTTACTAAACAATAATCATATTTTAGTATTTTGAAACACTATCATTTAATATACTTTTTTTTATTTTCCTATCAATGAATCACGTATTGTACGATCAATCCAATCACGATAATATGAAATACGAACGTAAACACCTGGTTTATTTATTTTTCCACAATGCTGTCCCCAACTGGTTATTCCGAAAAGTGTAAACAATCCTGTAAATAAATTCAATTAATCAATAATTAGTGACCGATAACGATATATTTTTGAATAATTTTTACCATTCTGACGACAAGCAAGTGGTCCACCAGAATCACCATCGCATGCATCAACATTATCGTCAAGATAACCCGCACATACCATTCCATCTTTTATCGATTTTTCACCATAAATATAATCAGCTCGACAAATGTTTTGATCAATGAGTGGAATCCAGCCAAAACGTAAGTCGTTTGAGTTTAATGAGCGTCCTGTTTCTATGCTACCGAATCCACTTATTGTGCAGTTAAGCCCGTTGGAATATTCTGTGTTTTTCAGAGGCAGACATATGGGCGTTATGTGTTTGCTCAGTTTTAAACCATGTCCTTTAAGAAGAACAAGAGCAATATCATTATTTATTCTTGTGCCTTTTCTAAATTCTTCGTGTATGTAATAGTCCTTAATGTTTGCATCGGCTTCTGTGCCTTCGTCAAGCTGTAAAATATGTCAATGATAAATGAGTATAAATTTTATTTTACAATAAATATAAATTCGAACCTCTGTGTTATAATCACCAGCTCGAACAAAATAAGAGCCTTTGTTGTAACTTTCGAGACAGTGCGCTGCTGTTAACACATGAAGATGGGAAATTCTAAAGCAAAACAAATAAATTACATCGAATTTATGAGTTATTAATTATTTATAAGTCATTTATTATTTTGATATTTGAATGTCTTACATAACAGCACCACACCAATGATTTGATCGACTCTGACCCCGTACTCGTATACTCGCCTTGAAAAAGTTGCCTTATAAAATACTTGAATTTTGTAACAGCTAGTTCAATTTTTATTTAATTACCTGCCAAGGATATGAATCTTTTGGTGCGATTGAGCCTCTAACAACTTTCGTAAAAAATTCATCTTTGTTATTGAAATCTTCAACTCTTTTACCACAATTACTTGGTAATATATCTTTGATATCAATATTCTTGTAGTTCCCAATGTTGGCCTATTACCAAAATTTAAAATAATACTTAAAATAAAAACCAATTTCTTTTTTTCTTATCATTTAAAATCAATATTTAGTGAGCAACAAAATATTCAATGAAACCCCGAACAGAAAAATCTGTCTTAAACGAGCTTTAAGTCTTAAAACGTGCTTTATTAAATCTAAACTGTTGTGAGATTCTAAACCATCCTTGCCTGGGTAGCTATTCTTGACTCGATTATCCGCAAGTTATCCCGAGCGACTGGGATATGTACATAACTTTTTTGTCGCAAAACATGAAAATTTTGGCTTAATTTGTATCCTTCCCAATGGTTTACATCAAACGACTAAATCATTTTCAGGCGTTTTCATGTTATCCCGTGTAGGTGGGATAATCGAGTCAAGAATAGCTACCCTGGGTAGCTATTCTTGACTCGATTATCCGCAAGTTATCCCGAGCGACTGGGATAACTTTTTTGTCGCAAAACATGAAAATTTTAGCTTAATTTGTATCCTTCTCAATGGTTTACATCAAACGACTAAATCATTTTCAGGCGTTTTCATGTTATCCCGTGTAGGTGGGATAATCGAGTCAAGAATAGCTACCCAGGGGTGGTATCCTTGCACTCTTACTGCGGGAGTTACTGCGGGTCCCGCAATAACTGTTCGCCGGCATAAATTTGTGTCGCGACATCAAAAAGTAAAAGCGCTTTCCAACGATTTTCATGCAAACCAACCATATTTTATGTTTTTCTAACCTATTTTACCGAAATATTGTTGGTTTGCATGAAAATCGTTGAAAAGCGCCTTCGGATCCCGCAGTAAGAGTGCAAGAATACCACCCCAGGTCTGTAGAAGGAAGCAGAAGGAGCAGGGTTGCCAAAAGAGATTTTGAGAAAGTACCTCGCGGAGTGAAAAAAACGTACCTTTCAGAAAAAAAAGTACTTCTACTTAGTTACCTCTTTTTAGTTTTATTAGTAGGTGGCTCTGTTTTTGACCTCTATTTTCTAGATTTAAAACTCATAAAAAAACATTATAATACAAAGACCATTGTCTTTTTATTATAAATAATAAAATAATACAAGGTTTTTTTTTTTGTTTATAATATTTGTAGAAAATATATATATATTTTATTTTATTATATTATATATTTCTTATATTTTTTATAATTTATATTTTAGTGTTGATACAGAGAAGTATCTGTATTATCATATATGTTATCACATATTAATTCACTAGAAATAAGTAATGTTATTGGATAAATAATAAATATATTAATTCAACACGAACATGAACTTACTTTTCCATTTAATCATCTAGCAATAATTGGCAATGCCAGTAATTAAATATTCAGTATATATACTTGATTTGTTTTTTTTTATCATTTGCTGTTGTTCATTTATAAAAATAATAATTTTAATTCAATTGATTTGTAAATATATATCTCGATAATTTATTTACTTATAAAAAATGTATTTTTATTTTTAAAGCAAAATATAAATTTTATTGTTTAATAATATAATTCAGTATTAAATAAAATTTAAAATAAATATTTTAACATCCAATCAATATTTAATATTCTCATTAATTTTTTAAACTCGGTATTATTACAAATAAGGCTTGATTTTCTTCAAATTAAAAAATAAAATAAATTGAATTTACTTGTTTTAATTATTTTATTCATGTTAATAAATATTTATAAATTTTTAAAAAGTTAATTTACCTAATTTATAACACTTTTAATAATTTCAAATATTTATATTGTCAAAGTAATTAACTATTTTTAATGATCATTAAAAAATTGTATAAAAACATAACATATTTTCACAATAATTTATGAAATTATTAAGTAAATTAAAATGATTGTTTATTACGTTTTTTACCGTTATCATATCTCATTTTAGAAAAATCTTTTAACACAACATTGAAGGTAATTGTAAGTGTACCTTAGCCCTTCATTCTCGTCACTAAAAATAAATAAAAAATATCAATAAATTGAACATAATTAAGTAGCTCAATCCAATTGACGAAGTCACATTATTATAAAACATACTTTACCAATAATTATTGTTTAAAAATTAAATTCCATGTTTAAATATTTAAAAAAAAAAAAAATTCTACAAATGAATATTATTAAATTTATAAATTACATTCTCTTCCATTACCAGAAGTAAGTATTTCAGGTCATCTTCAATTAATATTTAAATTTTCATGTCTAAACTTCTATCTTACCAACAAAAGTTTTTTCTTCAGTTGGTATCTTTTTTACCGACCGCCTTTTGTCATATAAATCATAAAAATCGGCTTGATGTCACGGGAGCCAACTTGACAGTGTCCGAGCAATATAAATGTCCGAAAAAAAAAGCTGCTATCATGATAACCTACGAAAATATAAGTCCCTGCAAAAGTATTTATTTTAAAGAGTAACTAGCAACGCTAAATAATGATATTATTTTTGAAATATATCAAATTTAGATTGCACGAGTTTAAAATTGATGAATAGCATGTTATTTTATAATTATATATATTCATTCAACTAATTATTAAATTAAAATTAAATAATAATAATGGTATTGTTTTCAATTTTGTATTTCACTTATTAATATAAATGAGCCTATTTGAAAAAATTATTATATTTTATTATAACATATTTTATTTTTCATCATATAAAAAAAATCATAAATATAGTAATTCAACAACTAAAATTGCGTATTATGTTATATAACAAAATTTAGAATCTAAAAAAACCTTAAGATAATAACAGAAAATTTATTTAATTAATAATTATGATAATTGTGACATGCTTCTATTTTTTATCGATCTGAAATACTGTTTTTTAATAAGTTCAAAGAATCTTTTCTTCAAAAACTTAAAAAAGTTATTTTTAAATCGTAGTTTTTGTCTATAATGATTATTTAAACAAAGTTAAAATCACAGAGATTGTTTTTTAAAATATGAGCTTGTATATATAATAGTAACATTAATAATAAATACAATTTATCTTAGTCTCATATAATATGACTTAGTTATTAGATTATAAGGACAATAAAATGTTCGGAGTGTATATGGAAAAGTATATTTTAAAAGTAGAAAAATAAAACGCATTCAATTCTAATTGATGATTTGGTTTTTATAAACGGCAAAAGGTTTAAATCAATAAACAATATACAATTGACTCTAAAAAAAAAAAATTTCAGTTAAAACTGTTTAAAAGCATATATGGAAATAAATTAATGTATATTTAAGCGATTATAATTTACTCATAATGTATATTTATCCGAAAAAAAAAATAATTGCCGATAATTTACCTACCGCATATTCGCCATATTTAAAAATGGCGTCGATTAAGCTTCAGAATTTACCCAACAGATGCTTAACACACTCCATCAAATAAATTTTATGTCGAGATTTTTGTCGAAATTTTATATCGAGAACTAAAATTAATTTATTTCAAAAAATTGTAAAAAAATAAAAAAATAGATGTTGAGCCAAAATAATAATAATAATAATATAATTCAACTGTAACATGTTTACCACAAGATATTGTTGTTTCATCAATACAACAAACCGTTACATCAATACAATCAATATCAACAACAATTCAATAAGTATCATCAACAATTCAACCAATACAAGAGACAATTCAACCAACAACAGAATTAATTCAATCATCAATACCAGCAATAGTATTAGAAAATAATGATAAAAGTATTACTGATGGATTTTCTATATCTCCATATTTAAAATTTGATAAACCACCACAAAATACATGTAATGTACAACTTGAAGTAACAAATATAAATAATAATGATACAGCTTCAACATCAATAACACATTCAGATTCAATAATAAAAAGAACATCAAAATCATTATTAAAAAGTCATGCAAATAATCATCGTTTAAGTTTATCAACACCACGTAAAAGAATAAGTCATATTAGAGTACCTAATTTTAATACACCAATTAAATGAATAAATAAAAGTAGAAGAATGAGTGATGCTAATAATAGTCAAATTTTATCAACAAAAAAAATTAAATTTAAAAACGAATATAACAGCTAGTTTATTTAAATCACTAACTAAATAATTATCAATTAAAGAAATTAAAACTCCAAAAAGATTAAATAATACATTAAATATTAGTAATAATAGAGTACCAATCGCAACACGTGGTCCAGAACCAAAATTAAATGGTGGATGGGATAAATATACTGATGTTGGTATGATTATTGATGGTTCATCATCACAATCAAGTTTTTTATCACCAGAAAAAAAAAATTTGTATTATTGATGATTGTCGTGATGCTGATGCACCACTTATTGAATTAGTATTAATGGATTTTTCATTAAAACAAATATTAAATGGTCCTGGTTATATGCCATCAACATTTAGTGTTGATTATTATAATCGTGTATTATCTGGTTGGGAACCATTTATTGAACGATGGAAAGCAACAGCACAATGGGAATATTGTATTGGACAAACAATAACAATATTAAAAAGATTAAAAATAAATACTGATTCTGATGATTCAGTTAATGTTAATATAACATCAACACTTGTTGAATTAATAAAACTTGTTAAAGATAATTGGACACAAGATTATTATTTATCTAAAAAACATGATACATTAAATAAAAATTTTGATTCATTAAAAAATCAAGCATGTTATAGAAGAAGATCACCATTTGTTCCATTTGCATTAAAAAATGATACTGGATCAAAATTATGGTTTAAAACATTTATTGCTGTTGCTGATGATATTTATTGTATTGATAAAAATATAACAAATGATTCATTAAATTTAAAAAAAGATAAAACATAGTCATGTGTATTATCTGGTGAAACAATACCATTTACATTTGAAGAAAGAGGTAAAGTACATCATCAATCAACACACAGTGTAAGACGTCATCAAGTTATTGTATTAGTTGAAGGTTGGCAACCAGTTGATCCAGTAACTGTTGATAGAGTTGGTATTTATTTTTGTTATGCATCAATTGATCAAAAAAATTTAAATAATATTATGACAAAAGCACGTATTGCATTTTCATTTGAACTTGAAAGTTCAGTTAGAAAATTAGTAACAATTAGATCAGCATTACAAATTGTTAATAAAATTGGTTATTCAGTTGATATTGATTTAGAAAAACTTCGTTTAAGTCATTTTAATTATCCAGGTATACCAGGTGTACCATTAATATTTTCTGGTACATCAACAACAACAAAAATTCTTTATGTACCAGCAAATTCATCAATATCAGTACCATTAACACATATTAATGTTAAAATATATATTAAACCAGAATATCCAAATATGTTATATCAATATTATATGGAACCAATTGATCGGACATGTGTTAAAAAACCAATGGAAATAATTGAAACAATAACAACATGTAAAACAAATCAAAGTAATATATTTAATATGTGTATATGTATTAAATGTGATAATTATCCAATTGATATAACACAACAAATATTACCAGGACATACAATAAGTTTTTTAACACTGCAGTAAAAATAAAAAATTTATTACCACATGAATTATATTATCAAGTAACAACAGCTGAATCTGGACGTATATCACCAGGTTGTAATGCTGATTTACATAATCATAATATTGAACAACAATTAGAAATAACATTTCAATTAGATGGTTATCCAGGTTGTGCAATACTTATAATATCACAATTAAGTGGTTCATTTGTATCACGTATGAAATTAACTGATTCATCTGGTAGAATATTATTTCTTCATACTGTTGTTGTTATTGACAAAGGTTCTGGTGTACGTATTAATATAACAGCATCATATTGGATTATAAATAAAACTGGTTTACCCTTAGTATTTGATGAATTTGAAGAACATGAAAAAGCAAAAATGGTTGCACCATTATTATTTTCATTTTCTGATGAAGAAGCAAGTCGTACATTATCAGTACGTATTGGTATGTATGTACATAAAAATGGTGTATCACAATGGTCACAACATTTTCATTTACAATCAGGTGTACAAGTACATCGTTTAAGAATAAGTTTACGTAATGGTAGACCAGATATTGTTTATTTAATTGGTGTATCAACAAGATTTGCACGTGGTAGATATCGTGCAACAACAGTTGTAACATTATCATCACGTTATCAATTACATAATCGTTCATCATATACATTAAAAATTGCACAAAAATTTTTTACAACAACAATTAGTCATCCAGATGCACAAGCAACATATATTACAGCAATGCCTGATTGTCATATGCCATTTCATTGGCCAAGACTTGATAAAGATCAATTATTATGTGTACGTATTATTGATGTACAAAATTGTAATTGGTCTGGTGGTATTATTATTGATGGTAATCATTCATTAACAATTAATATAAGAAATTTATCTGGTAAAATGCATTTTTTAAGAGTTGATGTTGTATTACAAGAAAGTACATATTTTATTGTATTTACTGATGCAAATACAATGCCACCACCAATTAGAATTGATAATTTTTCTGAAGTACCATTAGCTATTAATCAAGATGGTGTACTTGATTCACTTCAATGGACAGTTAGACCTCATTCATCAGTACCATATGCACTTGATGAACCAACACAAGATGCTAATATAAATGTTACAGCACCTGGTGGTGTTACTGGTGTTTATGATTTAAATCATTTTGGTGAAAATCGTGGTTTAACATATGAAAATTTTATATATATTGCATTTACATTTATAAGACAATGTACATCAGTACTTTATATAACACGTCCATCAATAAATGTTACAAGTGAAAAATTACCATCAAAAAATCATGCTAAAAGATATTATTTTGGATTATTAAAACTTGTACCAAGTCAAGTTAAATTAAGTGTATTAACAACAACAAAATCACCACGTAATTTACAATCAATAAAACGTAAACTTGGTTTAACATTAATTAAATTTGAAGATGCAACGATTGAACTTGAACCATTTATAAAACAGCATCTATTTGAAAGTAGTCAATTTTTAATTCATTCAATAATGAAACATTATAAAGATGAATTAAAATGGCAAGCAGCTGTATTTCTTGGTTCATTGGATTTTTTAGGTAATCCATTAGGTTTTGTTAATGATATATCTAAGGGTGTATCTGGTTTAATATATGACAAAAGTGTTTCAACACTTGTTGAAAATGTAACACATGGTATATCAAATTCAGCAGCAAAAGTAACTGAAACATTATCTGATGGTTTAGGACGTGTTATAATGGATGATGATTATGAAACAGGTAGACAAAAAATACGTGCAAATATTGCTGGTAGTAGTGATCATCTTGTTGCTGGTTTAAAAGGTTTTTGTTTTGGTATTGTTGGTGGTGTTACAAGTATATTTAAACAAACATATGATGGTGCTGCAAATGAAGGTTTATCTGGTTTTTTTACTGGTTTTGGTAAAGGTGTTGTTGGTACAATAACAAAACCAGTTGTTGGTATGCTTGATTTAGCTAGTGAAACAGCAACAGCTGTTAGAGAAACAAGTAGAAGTGCACATAGAACAATACCAAAAAGAGATAGATAACCAAGAGTATTAACTGGTACTGCTGGTTTATTACCAGTATATATTTATAATAAATTAAAAGAACTAGAATTTCTTTATAATATTAATGATCGTAATGATTCAGTTAATGTTAATATAACATCAACACTTGTTGAATTAATGAAACTCGTTAGCGATAATTGAACTCACGATTATTATTAAAATACCTATTAACAATTTTATATTTTAAGATTTTTGTAAACATGTAAATAAATATATTTATTATTCAGTCACAAATGTATACTATAATTCAAAATTACTTTATTTATATGAATAATAATATATATAAGAAAAAGAATATTAATATTTGATATTTTTGTATTTTATAATTTTTGATATACATAAAATTAAAATTAATATTATCAATAATATTAAAAGAATCAATTATGTCTTCTAGCCAATATTTAATTATGGTTAAATAAACATATTTTTTACCTTTACTATTTAATTTTCTTAAAATTCAATAAATTACTGCTAATAATACAACAATAATTAAAATTGAATTATTATTCAAATAATGATAATTAATTCTGGTTAATTTATACTATAAATATAATATGGATATAATAAGTAACAAATTTGATGTTCATTTTATAAATTTTATAAATTTTTCAACTACCTATATTATAGAAAATTATGAAGAGAATTCAGAAAAAATTAACAATTAATTATAATAAAGATAAGAATAATTAGCTCAAAAAAATAATATTCATCTATTGAATCTATAATTAATATAAAATATTATATAATTAAAGAAATTACATGATTTTGAGATTATATATTTTCCATTTTTTGAAGAACTTGATGAAACTTTTGAATAATAAAATATATAATTAATCCACTTCATTATATTTATAATTTATTATACTAAAGTAATTTTTTTATAAATATATATACATATATATTATAATCTTTTAAATTATTGTTTAAATTATTTTTTTTTTTTCAAATTATCTTAAAAAGAGGCTTTCTGTAATATCGATCGATCTATTTCCTGTAATACCGACCTTTAAAAAAAAAGTCGGATAATTATACATTTAGCGTATCTTTAATTTATTGTTTTGCACCACTGTTTTAACAAATAAATATCTTCAAATTAATGTCAAGACAATCCCACAGTACCCTTATTAATGAGATGCATTTAATTCATTTTTGAATAATATAAAAATATGTAAATTTCATTGCCTTTATTTATATAGGATTCTTATACTCATTAATTATAAAACTTTACTGTTGAACACAACATCAGCTGTTATATATATATATTGTCAATTGAAAAATGAATTATTATTATATTATTAATTGAAAACAAATTTGATTCAAATCTTATAAAAACACTCATATAAATTGTCTTCCAACAATATTAGACTTAGAGATTTGTTTTCAAAAATCTATAATCTTTACCTTATTTATCAATTTTAGAAATATAATATTTAATAAAAATTATAATTCGTAATATCAGTTGTTATTTGTAGACTAAAGCATGTCTTTACGAATATCGGAAAATCCAGTATTCTCCAGTATCGTGACATTTCTATTCTTTAATTCTCATTAAATGCACATGATTTAGATATTAATTTTAAAAAAAATAACCACATTGACTAATAATAATTTTGTGGAATACATTCGAAGGCTAACTTTTTTTTAAATATATATAGTATTCGATGCAATTTCTACGTGTGTAAGTTTCTAAACAAGTATTTTAAAAACTCGAATATGTTATTTTTTTTAGTGTATCATATTATTAAATATAATAAATTTGTAATATTTTTTTTCTTAATTTATAGTATTTCAATAATTCATATTATATAATAATGGGAATTTTTTCACAAAATAATTATCTTGTAATTTATAATTCTATAGATAATTTAATGAGGCAAAATTTAATTAGTATATACTTATGGTTCAAAAAGAAACGATGCTAGGGGCTTTTTGTTTTTTCGAATTTTAACCTGCAGATAGCTTCAAGTTGGCTCCCGTGACATCGAGCCTAAAAATCTAATTTTTGATTTTACTGGAACAAGCTAGTAAAATATTAATGGACGTATTGATTAATTACTTTCGTAAGCAAATTGATACTAATAGTTCTGTTTTCTAATTTTTTTCTGTTCATACCTAACATCATTCACTATTGATAATTCTCTATTGTTAACAAAGTCAAAGGCATTTGACGCATTCAGATTAAGAATTAAATTAATTCCCAACACTAAAAACTAGTCATTAAAAAACTTACAGATTCTCCAATTCGCGATACCTGTAGCTTTTTTTATTCAATGTTTTGTTAATTACAAAAAAATGATTATGACTTTTTCGCATAGTATATGAATAATTCTACGCGAAATTAACACACGAGCGTAAATTAATTTTTTGACATTTCTTTACTGCATATATATCTGATTCCATAATGATTTATACTAGTACGCATTATTATTCAATGAAAATAGCATCCTCAAGAATAAAATCGTACCAAGAATTTAACAACTAATCAAATTCAACAAAAAAGGATGTTACAGTCGGTATCACTTCGTAATCGTAATTGAATAATTTAGTCAATAATATCATTCGTACGATAGTAGTTATGATTTGCTTTTATATTCTTTTCATCAACGTGATATCTGTTTCAAAAAATTTATAATATCAAATTGGTTGACGATTTAGTTTTTATACAGCTACAATTATAATAAAAATGTTTTATAATCATTTTCAATATTTATAAATCAGTACAATAAATAAATAAAAGTTTAATGCAATTTTCGAAAATTTCTTATATTATAAGATAATCATTGACATTTTTATGATTTTGATCGTTTGATGCAAATTAATTGACACTTTTATACTCTTCAATCGGCTAAAGTTTAAAGAGAAAATATTTTTGTTTGAATGTTTCGCGCTGTACAATGCACGTTTAGTCCATTTCACGGTGTCTACATTATATCCTTAAGGACTTTTCATATCGTGCGGTTGTACCACTCTGACGAACGAGATTTGGCCTCCCTGTCCTCAAGCCTTACTGACAAGTCAGTTATTAATTATTCTTATATTATTATGATTATTATAGTTCTTTCTTGCCGATTGGATCTTACCAATCGAAGTATAGATCTCGAGTAATAGCACTAAAGATCTATAGATGGAGCGCGTGGCAACCCGAAATAAGGCAGAATTGTCTTTCATATCACCTTAAAACCACCGTTGTCAAATCGCTTTTGTTGTGTAGACGTGAATTTTTCTGTAATTGTGTAGGTAAAAAAAACCAAAAGTTTTCATGACAGCGACTGGTTTTGGTACAGGCAAAAAATAGAGCTCATGGATAAAACTTTTAGTTGATATGATAAAGTCGAATTTACCAAAGTTAGTTTCTACAGCACGGGAAAAAGCTTCTCCCACTCTTAGTTAAATTCGTTTAATGTGGTAGCCCTTCTCCTGAACCTTCTTTGGTAAACGCGACTGTACGTCCTATTTTCCCTTAAATAAATTAATTTGTTGAAAAAAATTAATGGGAAAAAACTCCAGACTTTTTGGGTTTCCTCTCCAGACCAGGGTTGCGACAGGAGGTACTTGTACCTTTTGAGGTACTTTTTTGTTG
Source organism: Lysiphlebus fabarum (assembly GCA_011426435.1). Lineage (NCBI taxonomy): Eukaryota > Metazoa > Arthropoda > Insecta > Hymenoptera > Braconidae > Lysiphlebus > Lysiphlebus fabarum. The sequence continues at coordinate 32,599 of WSYQ01000926.1, forward strand.
CGTGAGGTACAAAGGTATGACTTTTGTTTTGGAGGTACTTTTTGGTCGTTTGTGTCTTATAACTTGATTAGTCATTCCATTGTTGAGCATTCCGTTGGCCAACCAATTAAAAAATTGTTATATCGCTTTTCATCAATGCATTACTGGTTTCAGTATATAAATTTTCCACTAACTTTCTTGCATTTTAATTTTTCAGAACTCATAATTATATATAATTTTATTTTATTTATAATAATATATTGAAAACTAACATAATATATCATTAACGAAGTACTGTTAAAATACCGGTATATTGCAAATATTACTTATACATTGGATGCTATATATATACTATTGAAATACCGGTATGATACTAGTGAACATATAGTCAGCAGCTTGTCATCAAGAAGACTAGAGACCAGGAGAATCAACTCCAGGAGTGGGGGTAGTCCGACATACGTCGTAAATCCAGAGTGAGCCAATTTCACTACTTAATTGCGCTCTACGTAATGCGCAATTT
>WSYQ01000927.1:0-12713 GCA_011426435.1 Lysiphlebus fabarum
CCATGCTTGACAAGTTCATCAAGTGAACTACTAAGAAATGCATGCAAGTGTTTTTCAAGATAAGTTCTGGCACCTTGTGACCGGGAGCCAATAGCCATTGCTTTGCAATCAAAGTAGTTTGCTGACGGACAAGTCTGAAAGATATGTGGACCTTGATCCTAAAAAGAAAATATATAAATTAATTTTTATATTCAAAAACAAGTCATAATAATTGTTATTCGTTAAATAAAAAAAAAATCATACTAACATCATAACCAGCAACTAAAAGACCAACTCCATATGGACGTCTATCATATCTTTGAGTGCATGTTTGCATTTTATTACCTAAATTGGAAATAAGACGACCAACTGGAAGCGTATCATCATGAGAATATTTGTAATTTAAACATTCTGTTCTCATATAGCGACTAAGAATTAAAAAATCTTCATTAATTTTCTAGCTATGTTGGATTCACACTAAATTGACATGTCAGATAACTAATTACCTAAGCATTCTAGCATCCGCAGTGAGACCAGCAATACTGATACCCATGTGTTTATCAATTGGAATAATCTTTTTTTGATAAGCGGATAACTCAGATGATGCTCGCTTTAAAGCGATTAAAACAGAATAATCCTTATTCTTAAGACCGACGGTTGCTGAACCCAACTTAACAGCTTCCATTGCATATTCAACTTGATGCAATCGTCCTTGTGGACTCCATACTGTTACGTCGCTATCATATTGATTACGAAACTGTCAAGTAACAATTAAAAAATATACTTTGATAAAAAATAATAATTTTATTATTAAATGTTTATATTGATGTTATCTCTGTTGTCTTTCATTCATAACCTCAATTTTTTAACTTTTCAAAATAGCAAGTCATATGAAAAAAAATTGTGAAAGATATACTAATTGAAAGGAAACCCATTTTGTTTCGAGGTAATAAAAATTCAGGGGTAAAAAGTTTAGGTTAATTACAAAATAAATATATTTAATAAAAAAAAAGTATATAAAAGAACGATTATAAAAGAAATTATTATTTAATTAATAATCGAACAAGTTGTGTTTATTTTAGCTGAACTTACCATTATTATAGTTATTAGACTATAGGGTCTACAAAAACACACATTCGACGATAGTTTTTACTGAAATTTATTCAATAATTCAATTTTGCAATTTTATTTGATACCTCTACGTCAAACACACTCACTGTAAAGTAACCGTCATCATGGCTGCGATTTGATCAAATCATGGAGAGTTTTACAAGGAGGGTAATCTGTGACGTCACACAATGTATTAGGATAGGGAGCTGTTGAGGATGACGGAATGGAGCAATGTAGTAACTCTATCGGCCACTGACGGCGCTATTCTTAGTTAGTACCGAAGTCAAAATCACATGTTCTTTTGTTTACTACTTATTTTTGTGTCAAGATAATTATTTATGAGTAAACAAATAGCTAAAAAAAAAGATGGACTCAAAAAACGACAATTTATTAAACAATTTCTGCTGGATAAAATATCTTTTTTGCTGCATCTATTTTCTTAGCTACATCCTTTTCCTTAGCTACATCAATTTAGTTACTAGAGGGTGTGTTCGTTCACTATTCACACCGAGCATATGCACGGAGAGTATGCAAGGAAGCGCTAGAGTCGTGCGGCCATTTGAAGAAACTTTATTGATAAAATTTACTAACGCATTGGATTCGGAAATAAAAATAACAACACCATAACTAATTAGCAATTAATAATTATGAAAGACAGCAAAAGAACTGAAAAAAACAAATAACAATAAATAAATAGTAAATTTTATTAAAAAAGTTTCTTCAAATGACCGCACGACTCTAGCGCTTCCTTGCATACGCTCCGTGCATACGCTCAGTGTGAATAGTGAACGAACACACCTTAAATTGCTCCATTCCGTCATCCTCAGTAAATTTTGAGCGATTATCCTCCTTATAGACCTCCATGGATCAAAACAAGTAGACTAGAAATCAAGAAGACCAGAGACCAGGAGAATCAACTATAAGAGTAGGAGTGGCTTGATATACGTCGTAAATGTAGAGTGCGCCACTTTAGTTATTCAATTGTGCACTATGTAATGCGCTGTTTGTTTATTTCTACACCCCTCAGCCGGCCTTTTTAAAAAATGCATTGAAAATAAATAATTGATAATTTTTTTTTTAATGTCATTTTCAAAGATCAAAAGACTAGAGAGACAAATACAATTAGATAAATAATATTTTGAAGAATTATTCTACAAGTACTTGTACAGCTTTTTTCCAATGCATTTGGAAAAAGATAATTTATTAAACAATTATTGCTAGGTGAAATATTTTTTTTAAATAATCAAATAGCTTAAGAATAAGATGGACTTAAAAAGAGACAATTATTGTTAAATAAAAAGCAATTATTATTTAATAAGTTATCTTCTTTTAAGTAGATCTCCTTTCTTAGCCAGTTGTTTATTTAAACAAAATTTCACTTATTTATTTGATGAAATATTCAATGTATAAAAAGAAATATTTTACCGAGCAATAATTATTTAATAAATTTTTTTTTTTTTTGATTACATCTCATTCTCTTGCTTTTTGTTCATTTAAAAAAAATATTCCACATAGCAATAATTGTTTAATAAATTATCTTTTTCCAAATGCATTGAAAAAAAGCTGTACAAGTACTTGTAGAATAATTCTTCAGAAAATTATTTATCTAATTTTTTTTGTCTCTCTAGTCTTTTAATCTTTGAAAATGACATTCAAAATCAATAATTTTGCATCTTGTCGTATTCATTAAAAAAAAATTATAAATTATTTATTTTCAATGCATTTTTTAAAAAAGCTGGCTGAGGGGTGTGGAAATAAACAAACAGCGCATTACATAGTGCTTAATTGAATAACTAAAGTGGTACACTCTACATTTACGACGTATTCCAAGTATATATCAAGCCAAAAATATTTACCCCTTCTATCGAAGTTGATTTTCCTGGGTAGCTATTCTTGACTCGATTATCCCACCTACACGGGATAACATGAAAACGCCTGAAAATGATTTAGTCGTTTGATGTAAACCATTGGGAAGGATACAAATTAAGCCAAAATTTTCATGTTTTGCGACAAAAAAGTTATCCCAGTCGCTCGGGATAACTTGCGGATAATCGATTCAAGAATAGCTACCCTGGTTTCTAGTTTTCTTGCTAGAAATACAGGAGGACCAGTGATAAGTAATACGACAATTTTCGGAGTATCGTACAATCATACGTATGATACTGTATGATGAGTATTAAATGTAAGATAGTTGAAAGTGCCCTCTTTTTTCTATAAAATAAAGTAAATCATGTCCAATGGATGTTTTCTTTCATAAACTCAGTGTTCAGGGGTCCGTTCGAAAAGTCACTCGGAAATCCGGAAGCAGCGCAGTAGACGAAAAAATATAGGAATAAAATAAACTTAAAAGTAACTAGAGGTTAATCTAGACTGTTGATTGTAATAACGGCCATATTGCAGGCCACTCACTTTTGTTCCTTATGAAAAGTATTTTTATAATTATTATTAATAATTAAACAATAGAATATTTTTTTGTGAATAAATACTTAAGGTCATAATTATTTACAGGATGTAAATCTTAATGATGATTCAAGTACTTCTGATGACTTTGATGATTGGAGTGAAGATGAAGATGATTTTAATTTTGATGATGATGATGATAATGAATCTTGAATGACATGAAATTTAACACACAAATGTTAAGTGTCGGTGGTTGTCGACGCCAATGCACAGCCGATTTAAAAAAAAAAAATAATTCTGCGAATCTGCGCATACGCGTGCGCTGATGGAAACCACATCAGTGATCTGAACACTGAGTTTATGAAAGAAGCACCCAATATTTTTATTTTTACTAAAACAAGCATACACAAGTAAACTGTCGAAAATGTTGTTGTCGTGCATTCGTTTATTCACGGATTTTTTCCCGTCTACTTTTTCCGCTCTGCAATACCGGAGTAAATAAATACCGGGGTAAGTTTCAAAACCTCGTTGGGGTAGCTATTTTTGACATAATTATCCGCAAGTTATCCCGAGCGACTGGGATAACTATTTTGTCGCAAAACATGAAAATTCAGCCTGATTTTTGGCTTAATTTGTATCCTTCTCAATGGTTTACATCAAACGACTAAATCACTTTAAGGCGTTTTCATGTTATCCCGTGTAGATGGGATAATTAAGTCAAGAATAGCTACCCAGGGTAGTGCTGTTTTTTGTAGTGGCAGTATTGGCACAGATGCGCAAAATTATTTATTTTTTTAAAAATAGCTGTGCATTGGCGCTGGTAATAGGTGTGTTCGTTCACTATTCACACTGAGCGTATGCACGGAGCGTATGCAAGGAAGCGCTAGAGTCGTGCGGTCATTTGAAGAAACTTTTTTAATAAAATTTACTATTTATTTATTGTTATTTGTTTTTTTCAGTTCTTTTGTTGTCTTTCATAATTATTAATTGCTAATTAGTTATGGTGTTGTTATTTTTATTTCCGAATCCAATGCGTTAGTAAATTTTATCAATAAAGTTTCTTTAAATAGCCGCACGACTCTAGCGCTTCCTTGCATACTTTCCGTGCATATGCTCGGTGTGAATAGTGAACGAACACACCTATTATATTTATATTTTTCTTGAATTGACATTTTTGTACCAACCTAAAAATATTGAAATTTCGAAGTTTGATGTTTGCAAATATCATGGAGCCGAAACTCCATGGACAATATTGATATATCTACATATAAGAAATTGTTAAATAAATATGGAAATTGACATCAAATTGACATTAATTAAAATATGATGGATTTAATTCAAAAATATGAGGCTTTGTAATGATCCCATAAATCGATGTCAAGCTTTTTTTTAAAAAAAAAATCAGATTTTTTAGTGGCTTATTTTTTTTTTTATTGAACAATCAAATTAACGGTTGCGATTTTTTGGCTGAAAAACCAGATTTCTGATTTTGTTAAGTTGGTAGTACGGTATAAGATTATAAATTTTTTTTTTTTTTTTACTTTTCTCACTTGCTCATTTTTGTTGGCTGCACTGCAGAGTTGACATATGAATATATGATAAATATTGCAATATTGTATATTAAAAATAATAAACATCAAATGATACACCGGTAAAATAATTATAAATAAAAATTAAACTTGATGATATATAAATATAATATAATAATATAAATTTCAAGAAAAACTTTACAAAAAGATGTGATATCTAACAAAAAACAAGTATTTTGTACAAAAAAAAGAGTCAAGTACTCGAAATTGTAGTCAATTTGTAATGTAACTTGTTTTGCCATTAATTAATCTAAAATGTTAAAAAAAAAAAATTATACTTGACCCTGCGTAGTTTTTTCTAAATTAAAAATAAAATTTTAAGCCAACATTATTCAATCTTATGTTTAGCAGGGTCAAGTATAATTTTTTTTTTAACATTTTAGATTAATTAATGGCAAAACAAGTTACATTACAAATTGACTACAATTTCGAGTACTTGACTCTTTTTTTTGTACAAAATACTTGTTTTTTGTTTTTTGTTAGATAGAGTATACAGGGCCAGCTATCATACATTCAATGTCGTATTATACGTATCATACTGAATAACACGTAAGGTTTTATGTTACCCTAAAATCGTAGAATTACCCATCACTGCCCTTGGCAACTCTAATCATTTTTTGTTTATTTAAACCATATATGTAATACTACATGTAGTATTACATATATTGATTTAAACCAGTTTAAACATTTTACGCCGTTTAATCATGGTAAAAAATTTCTTTCAATTTAAACAAAATAAAAAAATTTACAAAACTTATTAGATAAAAACTTTTGCTTTTTGGCATGAGTCAAGATAGTCTGTTTCATTGATTTTTAATTTGAATTGAAGTGAACCATGATTCATTAATTTTCCGTGAATTCCAGAGTTCGTCATCAATGAAAAATAGTGTCGGACTTAAATATATTAAGCAGAAAAATGAGTTGACAGATCAACAAAAATCAGATATCAAAGAAGCATTCGATTTGTTTGATTCTGGTGGTGTCGGTAAAATCAATATTAAAGATTTAAAAATTGTACTACATTCTTTAGGCCAGGACCAAACAAAAGAAGAAATGGAGAAAATAATCACAGATATGGATTGTGACGGTCAAGGACACATTTCTTTCCAGCAATTTCTTGAGTTAATGTCGACAAAAATAGAAGAAAAGAACACACCTGAAGATGTTATGAAAGCTTTTCGTCTATTCGACGATGATAACGAGGGTAAAATAACTCTTAAAAATTTAAAAAGAGTTTCGGATGAGCTCGGAGAAAATTTGACTGATGAGGAACTGCAGGAGATGATTGATGAAGCAAGTACGAGTGGCGATGGGGGAATAAGTCTTGATGATTTTCTACATATTATGAAGAAAACTTGTATGTATTAATAATTTAAACGAACAATTTTTTTTGTTTCATTTGTTTAATTCTTTATTATTGTCAACAAATAATCAAATTCAACTTGAAAAATTATCATCAATATCTGATTTATATTATAATTTTTACTTGTAATTTATGTAAAAAAAACCATCAACCGAAATTTAACTATTGTTTGATATCGTTGTTTCTATTAATATTTTTATTTTATCAATGCGTTTTCGTGCTTTTAATAAGGTCTTTTGAAGAAGATCTGGTGAAATGGTAACACCACCTGAAAGATATTTTTCATAAATCAACAAAGTTAATAGTAACAAAAATATATTTATTGACTTTCAATTCGTACCTGGTTTGTGGACACAACAAAGTTCATTTTCACTCATGACGATGCTAAACCTGGCTTGTGCAAGAGTTTCTTCTTCGTCAGATGGATCGACAATCAAAAGATTACTAAATTCAAGAAGAGAAAAAATAATTAGAGATATATTGTATTTTTATTCATTTTAAAATGTTATTTACTCGTTGAATACTGCAAAAGTTGCTGATCCCAGAATTCCTTTCATTGGAAATAAAATTCTTTTTGTTGGATGTACGAGAGTTGTTTTAGCATCTGGATTAAAAACGATTTCAGGCAGAGTAACTAAAAATAAAAAAATAAAAATGACATTATTTATATTTTAAGAGTGATTGAATGGTTTAGTTTGAAGATTAAAGTTATACGTGTGGATAAAGCAGCCATAAGTGCTCCAACGCAAGCATCAAAAAGGGACCCATCAGCATCGATACATTCCAAATCACAATAAAGTGCCCAAGATAGTCTATCTTTACATATACACAAATCCTTGAGATCGACGATCCCAGAATTAGTCAATATATCATCAATCATTTTGCTCATCGTTTGTGCTTGTTCACTTGGTGGTCCAGGTCTATATTTTGATGAACAAAGTGCTGTTAGTCCAACATTAGGAATTATAAATCCACAATCTGGTGTATCAGCTTTTGGACAACATATTTCAGCTTTTATCCCGCATACCACTGTTGTATTGCCAAGCTTGAATATCGCTGAGCTGTCAGCTTGTGTTATTGCTGATACATTAACGCTTACTGGGCGAAATGTCAAAAAATCGCGACCGTCTGGTCTAATATTTTGAGACTATAAGTTAATTTTTGTATTGATAAAAAAAATGTGTGTAAAGGAATAGGTTATTTTTATTTAACTTACCAGGTAGTCTCGTAGATATTTAACAGGGTAAATAGTTCTGAAAAGTATAAAAAAATATTGAAAAATTGTTGATTGCATACATAAATAAAAAAATACCTACTTGTACAAAGATGCCATGATGGATTGTGCGTTGTTTTTTTTACAACAAAAGAACCACGAGTTTGTTTTCAAGCATGGAGGTCTATAAAGCGGTGTGTCCACACGCAAGTTTTTCGTGCAAGTCCTTGCAGCAAGGCCTTGCACCACTAGATTATTACTAGAATTTTGGTGAAAATCTGCCCTAAAGAGCCTTGCAAGGCTTGCACAGAAAATTGAAACTTGTCTCAATTTTTCATGCAAGTTGATTACTTCACAGCGTATAATTTTAGGCAGACAACTTAACAACTTAAATACATATGTTGATAATAATAATACATAACCCATACTTCCTTTGTTAATATTCATTTAATGTTAATGTTTACTAATGTTGACATTGTTGATAAACAAAAACAAGGTTATGGACTCTTGTGCTTATTTATTAATCAAGCTCAATTTTCTTTTAGTTGGTATTAACTGAAACAACGTCAGGTAGTTATCGGAACGCTCCCTACATTCGTGACAGATGAACTATTCTGACGCAAGGCCTTGCTGCAAGGACTTGCATGAAAAAACTTGCGTGTGGACACACCGCTTAAGGAGGATAATCTCTCAAAATTTACTGAGGATGACGGAATGGAGCAATTTAGTAACTCTATCGACCACTGACGGCGCTAGTGTTGGTAGGTACCGAAGTCAAGGTCATATGTTATTATTATTGTGTGGCTCAGTTAAAGTATTTTTTTGTGTAAAAAAATAAAATACATTCATTTATTTAAAAATCAATATTGTCTATAGATGCATCTAATTAATGAATGCCTGAAAATTATTTTCAAATAAGCAATTAGCTATACGGATTGAGATTAACTCAAAAAAAGACAATTTATTAAACAATTTTTGCTGGATAAATTATCTTTTTTGCTGCATCTATTTTCGTAGATAATTTTTTTTCAAATGTTCAATAAATGAAAGCATGCAAATTATTTTTAAATAGACAAATAGCTAAAAAATGAGATGGATCCAAAAAAAAGATAATTTATTAAATAATTATTGCTGAGTAAAATATTTTTTTGAGTACATCTATTTTCTTAGGTATATTTGTTTTTTATTTTTTAAATAAATAATTGCACCCTATTTTTTCTTTTTAATATTTTACCCAGCAATAAGGATTTAATAAATTATTTTTTTTTTTGGGTCCATCTCATTCTTTAGCTATTCGTCTATTTAAAAATAACTTACATACTTTTATCGGTTGTCGAACATGGCGCACGAAATGTAAACATGGCAACAGTGATCTTTCTTCTCTATTTTTTTTGGTCTGTTTCATTTATTGCAACCACACACACACACTTACCAGTCCAAGTAGTTTATATGCGAATATGTCTGCATAGGTATATTTGAATAATTGATAATTAAAATTGTATTTCTAAATATTAATAAAATATATTTTATGTTATATTTTTATAGTTTTTAATATATATATATATTTATTATTCGTATGGATAAAGAAATTATTGATTATATCAATTTTTTTGGTTTTAATCATTTAGGTTTAGTAATAATATTACTATCAGAAGTACAGACTTGCACTTATCACTTATCATAATATTTCAAAAATATTGAATAAAATTTTACGGCGTTTCACGATCAAAAATTTTATTTTTAAAGTGGTATTAGTGTTCGTAAATACAGGCCGCTCACACTCATACAACTAAAAACGCGACAGTAAAGTATAAAAATCTCTGACAATGGAGGGTGCTCATTTTTTTTCTAAACTATGGGTGTAAGGGTGCCCTTTTGAACCCAAAGAGTCGTCCTACCTTGGAATTTACATTCAGCCTTAATTTATTTTGTTTAATTTATTTTAGTCCAGATTTTTGTTTTTATGTTGGTAACATTATAACAGCATTTAATTTAATTCAATAAACAAAAACAAAATAAAATAATAAATCTTGGTAATATAATAACAATAATTAATTTATTTTAATAAACAAAAATGAAATAAAATAAATTAAATTAAAATTTATAAATATATAGGGGATACTGAGGGCAAATTGGACACCTTAAAATTTTATAAAAATAATTAATATTTTTTTGTATTAATATTTTTTTTTTTTTTTGATTAAATCAACCCGTGATGGCACTTTTTTAAAAAAAATATCAACCCCGTCGAAAAGTGTCGAGTCAAAGTTTTTCAAAATACAATATTTTTTCTTTGAAGCTATAGACGAAGCGCGTGGCAACCCAACGTATATTATTTAAATATAAAGCTATAGAAACTTTACAAAAAGATTTGATATCTAACAAAAAAGAAAAATTAAAATTTGATGTACAAAAAAAAGTGTCAAGTATTCGAAATGTGATGTAATTCATTTTGCTATTGATTAATTTTTCATATATAGATACATATACAACATATAACATATGATACTATAGAAAACCAAAGAAGAAAATTTATTTTTGATTCATGTAAGTTTAAATTGTTAAATGAAAAAAAAAAAATGAATTTAACTTGACCCCGCGTAGTTAAATTTTAAGCCAATATTATTCAATCTTATATAAAGCGGGGTCAAGTATAATTTTTTTTTTTTTTTCAGTAAGAACAAACAATCAGAAAAACAGATGCATTTGTTTAAATAATTTTTCACAGAATAATTGCATAAATAAACAAAATTTTCATGTAATTCATTACATGCATTTATAATAAACGAATCGCTGACAAAAAGAATGCAATTGACTGATAGAGGTAGCTAGAAAGAAGGATTTACCCTGATAAATAATTTTCCTAAAATCTTAATTATATAAATAATGAGTATGTTTGGATAGCGCATTGTAAAATAAAAGTGGTACGGACTGCGCACGTTACCGGAATACCGTGGCGCCCTTCGTTTAAGTGGCGACCGCATAGCGATACGGTTTTTTGAGGGAGTTCACCCTCCTGTATTTCTAGTCTTCTCGTTTTCAAGAAAACAGAGAATTGGTATCAAGTACCAGTAGTATGAAGACTAGAGGTCTCTGGTCATCAGAACAAGTAACTTAATAAATCAAAAACTCTCTAAAAAAAAACCAATTTTATAAATTCAAATTTATTTATCTTGTTGATTGTTGTCGTTGTTATATTTTGATCACATCAATAGAAAAAAATTCGGAGCTTATCAAATAATATTATTACAAAAAATAAGAAAAATAATTTCTCGTGAGACAAACTAGTTATTAAATGATGTTGCTATAACAATATTGTTATTGAAAATGCATATTCAGCTTCAGTCATGGTAGGAATATTCTATTATGGCTTTAGTCAACATGACCTGTTTTTGCTCTGTCCATTTGTTCTTTTGTTAATTTAAAATTGTATTTTGTATTTGATTGTTGATGAATAATTCCTACGTGATATAACTGTTGGTTTAGTAAACATACTTTTTTTTTGGGTGACACCATTTTATTTTACATAAATTGTTTATGTTTTTTGGTTACAATTAGTTGACAAATCGCTGAATCTTGAATGACATGAAATTTAACACACGAATGATAAGTGTCGGTGGTTGTCGACGCCAATGCACAGCCATTTACAAAAAAAAAAAAAAAAATTCTGCGCATCTGCGCATTCGCGTGCGCTGATGGAGATCACATCAATGTTCTGGGGTCCATTCGAAAAGTCACTCGGAAACCCGGAAGTTCAAGATTGTGATCATAGAAAATTTTTGATATTTTGTTGTGGTAAGCATGATTTTTTTTTGTCATGAATTTGTATAGGTACAAACTACAAATCAAAAGAATATTCTATTGTTTAATTATTAATGATAATTATAAAAATACTTTTCATAAGTAACAAAAGTGAGTGACCTGCAATATGGCCGTTATTAGAATCAATAGTCTACAGTAACCTTTAGTTACTTTTAGGTTTATTTTATTCCTATATTTTTTCGTCTACTGCGCTGCTTCCGGGTTTCCGAGTGACTTTTCGAACGCACTCCTGAACACTGAGTTCATGAAAGAAAGCACCCATTAATTGGTTTTCGACATTAATGTATGTATGTATGTGTTAGCTGCGCATCAAAAATAAGAAATAAGTATACAATGCGCTGGACGCTAAATTCGCTATGACAGCTACTAAGCTAACACGAGTGGCTGAATGATGTTATATGCGTTGAGATAGGAAATTATTCCTCCTGTTCTTCTAGTCTTCTTGGGTAGTACGCGTACGTGTGATAATATATGAAACGGTATCTTTATATGCGTAGGTGCAATGTTTATATTTATTTTTATTTATCATTGTTGATCATGTCAATAAGTGAAAGTGATATTTGAGCTGGCAGTGGTCTTAAGTAATTTTAATAATAATATTTATGTCTAATAAAGTATTATTATAATAGAATATTATGAATTAAATAAGTACTGTCAATAATAACAGTGGGAAGAAAGTGATTACGTATTTCCGAATCGTTAAAGTGGTTCACGTAGTGAACGCAAATTTAATAAAGAAAATGATGTAAAAAATTATTTGTATAGAAAAATATTAACAAACTACTGTTTTTAAAAAAAAATTTTAATAAAATTTACGGTGTTAAATATTAACGATTGAATAACAATTTATTTGATTAAAAAATAAATTACGTTTTTTCGAAAAAAGTATCTGCAAAAGTTAAAAAAATGGACTCAAGGAAAAAAGATTTCTTCTTCATTTTTAAATAAATAAATTATTTTTTATTAAATAATTAGTTAAAGAAAGAAATGGACTCAGAGATTATTCTCTATTTTTTAAATGAATAAATGCCTTTAAATTCTTTTTAAGTAAATAAATTGCTGAAGAAAAAGATGGACTCAAAAATAGACAATTTTGTTTTCATTTTTTGAATAAATAAATTATTTTTTGATAAACGAATAGCTAAAGTCGAGTACATCTTTTTCTTTAGCTATTCGTTTATTAAAAATAATTTACAAGCATTTATTTATTTAAAAAAATGAAAATAAATTTAAGTCA
>WSYQ01000928.1:0-32798 GCA_011426435.1 Lysiphlebus fabarum
TTTGTCTGTATATAAATATATTGATGTAGAACAATGTAAAAAAAAGCTGAATTTTTTTTTAGTTTGTATGTAATTCCACAATCAGTATGTATTACTTTTATAGTGTAATCACTGTAAATTATCCTTTAACAGATTATCACAAAGTTATTTGTTTTACAATAGATTTCACCACGTAACTTTTTTTATTTTTATTTTTCTATTTATATTCATATGTATATATAAATGAACAACAGACGTTGTTATCCAGTTTCACTTTGTGTTTCCGTTCAATTGTCTTAAAATTTTTTATGATAAAAAATAAAAATCTATAAATAATATATTATCTTTTATTTTATTGTTCTTTTTTTTATTCTGACCTAAATTTTTTGAACTTTATTTATGATCACATTTTATTTTTTAAATACAAAGTTTTAAACAATCAATTTTTTAATGATCAAATAATATTTATTTTTAATTTTTTACTCATTTTTAACAGTTTTTATTGTTAGAAATTTTATCTGGTTATTCAAGTATAATTAATAGTATCATTTAATTGTTACAGATCACATTGGTGTTACGTACCAAGCAATGTATTTAACAATTTTTAATTCACACATGATAATTTTTTTTAATAATTATATTTAAAAATTTAATTAATTTATGTTTTTTATTCAAGGTTTTTGAGTATATTAAATTTTTGTTTACTATAAACAACAAGTTGACAGCAGTCAATACTGAGATAATAATTAAAATTGATTGAAAATTATCAAACACAATTTATAAACTTGTTTCACACACAAAAATTATTAATTCAACAAATATTTATTTGAAAAGAAAAAACAAAACAATTCTAAAATTTTAATTAACTTTAGTTAAATTTTTCACTTTTTAAATATATATATTTAATTTTATTCGATAACAAATAAGTTAAAGCTGTGGTAAACTGTTACAGCTATACAAGCAAAATGATGACTAAATAACTTTACATACTTTAAGTACTTAAATGTAGGAATGTGTGAATGTAAAAAGTTACTTAGTGGGAGAACATAAACCATAAAAATTCTAAAGATCACGTCTTGAGTTTCAATGAGTTTATACTTGCATAATTTGTTTTTTTTTTTATTATTTTTTTATTATCGTTGTATGCATGTATGCAGTTTTTTACGACTCTTGTGGATTGTTCGTTCACTATTTTTAGTTATTGTGGCTAGCGATACTTTTTTATTGTCTTTTTATTAACAATTTTTCTTTGAAAGATCTTCAGGTAATTTAACTCTTTTACTCCAAGGTAATGCAAAAGTTGCTGTAGAGTTTTTTACTCATCTTTATTTAATAATAATAATAATAATAATAATAATAATAATAATAATAATAATAATAATAATAATAATAATAATAATAATAATAATAATAATAATAATAATAATAATAATAATAATAATAATAATAATAATAATAATAATAATAATAATAATAATAATAATAATAATAATAATAATAATAATAATAATAATAATAATAATAATAATAATAATAATAATAATAATAATAATAATAATAATAATAATAATAATAATAATAATAATAATAATAATAATAATAATAATAATAATAATAATAATAATAATAATAATAATAATAATAATAATAATAATAATAATAATAATAATAATAATAATAATAATAATAATAATAATAATAATAATAATAATAATAATAATAATAATAATAATAAGTTAGAAATTATAAATTATAGAAATTATTTTTACAAGTGGTGGCTTTCCAGGCTGTAAAAATATGTTAATTTAAAAGTGATGAATATTGGTCATGTGTTGCACGTCAAATATCATCAACACTTGGACTTGGATTATTTATTTGGCTTATTAATACTTGTATGATTTTTAATTGATCAACAATTTAATTTAATTTATTTAATTTCGCTATCATCATCGTCACTATCGAGTTCTTCTAGTGAAAATGGTACAAATGTACCTTTAATTGCTACCTGTGTAAAACGTTTTATGTTAGCATCGATATATGGTTTCCCTGTTGGACTTGTCCTAACTTGGATGCTGGGAAATATTACATCCAATACCTAGAACATTATATTATTATTATTATTATTACTATTACTATTATTATTATTATTATTATTATTATTATTATTATTATTACCTGATGTATTTTTATTTTTTCAGCATATTTTAATGCGACTTTTCCCCAAAATTTCACTCTAATATTTTCGCTGTCATTGTTGTTAATAATGACGCTAAATAATAAAGTTGTTTTATTTCTATAATTGACTTTTTTTAAGGAATTAACCATGGTGACGTAACCCGTTATAATATGGGTATCGTCACCATGATTGAATGTTTTAATTTCTTCACTCGATGAGAAATAGAATTCCTTGCGTTCAACATTTTGAATAGCATTTAAAAATTCAGTTGTATTAATTGTAGCCATTTTTCTGAAAAAAAAAATTATATAAAAAAAAAAAAAAAATTAATATACAAAACAATAAATTCACATACATACACACACACACACACACACACAAAACTACATAATTTATTCGATAACACGGCCCCAATTTTATAAAAAAGTAAGTATATATCAAAATGTTATAAATAAATGAATGAATAATTAAATCAAAAAAATTAAAATAATTTTTATAAATAAAAAAGAAAATAAAATAAAATCTAAGCCAACCCAAACCTAACCAAACAAACAAACCGACGCCAACCCACGCTCACGGATAAACACAAAAAACAATCTAATTAACGATAATTATATAAAGATTTATATATCAAAATGTATATTATGCTTTTAATAAAAGATTAACTATAAATTAAATAAAAATAATACTAATTAAAATATATTAATTTAATAAAAAATCAGGAACTTACCTTCACTATGCTGCCAAAAAATGGAAATGACCGATTGTCATGAATTGACCAGTAAATTTTTTTTTCTTTCTTCTTGTACAGCTTCAAGTAACAACTCTAATAACCATTGGAACAATCGACATCAACTTTTGGAACGCTATAAAAAATAAAATGAAATTAATATTATAATTATTTATTTAAACATAAATAAAACGCAATGTATAATTTTAAATGAATTAAATTACTTACTTTTGTAAAATTGCTTGACAATCAACAGGTTTTGTTATTTTTACTGGTGACAGTGGTGGTAGTAGAGCCATTCCTGTTGAAGGTGTAGCAGTTTTGTCACTAGGTGAACTTTGGTGATCTTTCGGACTATTTTCTTTACTTCTGTTCCAATAAAAAAAATAAAAAATATATAATTAATAAATTTATTACTATATTATACACAATAAACTATATATATATTTGCACTTGACTCAAAATATGTTTTTTTTTAAATGTAGATATGTATTTTTACTAACCTGTAACTTTTGTCAAGTTCAGTTGATTTTTGAACCTTTACTTTTCCTGTTGGAGTTTTACAATCCGACCAATCTAATCCTTGCTGTTGAAGCACTTTTGGCCACGTGCGACGTCGTGCATTTGTAAACCAGTCAGTAACCTTAAAAAAAAAGAAGAATCATTTCATTTAAATATATTTTACAATTACAAAATAAATAAAAATATAAAAATATACAATAATATTTAAAAGTTTAAAATATGTTAAAATTTTAAAATTTATAAAAATTAACTTACTTGTGTCTCAGTTAAATTTCCATCTTTACAAAAAAGTAATTTTTCGTCTTTACTTGGATAAGGGTATGTACAATTATTGGAAAACCACTGTTTCATTTTTATCAATGCATTTTTTGGCAAATTTCCACGACGTTTGTGTATTTTCCCTGACATTTCATCGAATGCTTCAAGTTTGGCAGGATTAACTTCTTTCACCATATTATTTTTAGTGCTAACTGATGATACCTTCATATTTCTTATGTATACGTGATGTCAGTTTAATGGTCAAGCACGAACTATGTAACTCAAAGTTGCTCAGTGTTGCTTGGTGTTGCTCAGAATTACATAGAATAGACCTGCTTTTCCCTATATGCCGAGACCCATGTAAAAACAGCAGGACGACTTGATGAGATGACGCCTCTTGACATCATATCTTTTTCTTTTCTCTCAACATTCCATAGGTTACGCAGCCCTGTAATTATACAAATTTCAAAAATTGTTAATATTGTAAATTTATTGAATTAAACATTTTGATAAATTAATAAATTAATTTTTTAATTAATTGTACTTTAAGCTTCGTTTTCATAATTGTTAATTTCTAAAATACGATCAATTTAGCCATTTTTCTTTTCAAAATAATTGGGTAATTGATAACTCGATGTTTTTGTTTGTTCTATTAAAAAATATTGAGATATGTTGAATTATATTTTAATAGATAATTTTTCGTCGTCCATCTTTGTAAGGGCCAGTAAATAAAATATAAATGTTTTTCGTAGCTGCCTAATACAGTAATCAAAATGGCCACTTGGGGTGGTTTTCTCCAACAACTATTCTGAAAACTTTTGACATCCCAACACTAGGGTGTGGGTATGAATTGGTATAAACAGAGTGGTACCAAAAAGGTCTGCCTTTAAAATCTAAAAAGTATATACCTTTTTTCATTGCAGATTTCAATAGATTGTATACTCTAGAGTTGCTTTTTTTTTTTTTTTCCCCTACTATTTTAAGTTTGACAGAAAAGTGTTTCTGCGCTGCACAGTTTACGAAAGTTGAAATAGAAAGAATAACTAAATATAAATGGGTAAGACTAGAAAAAAGACATGTAGTGGTTTATGAATGTTTTAGTTCCAGCCCCTTTTTTTTCTATCTTTCTGTTATTTTTCTGTTTTTAAAACCTATGTATACTTTTGCCTAGTATTTATTATTAAAAAAAAAAATAATTAAAAAACAAAAAAATTATTTGCAATTTTTTTCAATCCAATTATTCATTAATATACATAATTCACGTGGTGATCCTCCTTGTTTAACGTGTTTTTTCCATAATTTTATTTGATGACATTTTCTAAGTTACTAACAGCCACTGTGTTTTTTCAACTGTAATAATGTCCAAGTTGTATTGTTAATTGAAGCTGAGAAATTATTTTGATAAAAGAAATCTTTACGTTTAGTAGAACATCAAGCAGTTTAGTAGAGCAGAATAGAATATTATGCTGACACTGAAAAAAATATATTATACCACAAAAATAAACGCCCATTTCTAGAGGTTTGCCTATCTTTTACAAAACTCAACTCAGGCGTTTTTCAAATCGAATGAACGCATGCCTATACTAAGTGTAGCAATATAAGGCGTGGCTATATTATTATACGCACTGTTCACCAAGTTTACCGTATCAATGAAACAAAATAAAAAACAATAATCAAACAACAGTACAAAACATATTTTTGTTTTCTTGATTAATTAATTTGAAATTTATCTTACAAATTATTTATATTATTAATTAACTTATTAATAATTAAATAAATATAAATCAGTAGCTTGATTACCCAATCAACATCAGCTAAAACCACAGTATGCTATCGTTTATCAAGAAAAAACTTTTCTCACTGAACATTGAAATCTTTCATAATAAATAATGCAGGTAATTTTTATTACATATATCATTTTATTACATTAGTATAGAAAGAACTAAGAATTGTAGAAAGGCAATAATCGAAGATAAGCCACGTTTTTCCCCCTTGGAACTGAGTTTACCGATTCCCTGTTGGGCTGGTGCAGCATAAGCAAGATGTGTTGTTGGTCCTGTGTAGACTGGAGCAGCTTTGTATAATGGAGCTGCAGCTTGATATACAGGACTTGCAACTTTAACAGCAACTTGAGCTGGTTCTTTTCGTACAACAGCATTAAATCCATTTACATCACCAGCTGTGTAATCAACAATTCTTCTTGATCCATCACTTTCAATGAATCACTTTCAAAGCTGCCTTGAACATGATCACCATCACGAGTTTCTTATAAATAAAAAAAACCATCTTAACAATTAACTTAATAATTTTATTAATATTATTTCAAAAAAATAAAATACGTATTAATATAAAGTTTCTTTTAAATATAATTTATAAATATAATTTGTTATATTTTTTGTTGACATAAATTTAATAACATATTGATAAATTTATCTCATAATTTATCAACATAATTTATTAATATATATTTTTTTCATGTTTATATTTTTCATCTTTTAAATTGAATTTATTTTTATGATCGTCTTCGTGTTCACTCGAACATATTTGATCATCATCATCATCATATTTTTCTTCAATTGTATTAAATTTTTTACTATCAATTGATGATCTAGAGACACAACGATAACTAGTAGATTTTTTGTATTTATCGTTTGATGATTGACGACTTCTAACACTTCCTTTCCAATTGTGAAGTTGCGTTATATTTTTAAGATAACTACAACCACTTTTTTCTCTTAACATTTCTAAACTCCAATCTGGATGTTCATTAGCAAGTTTAACAACTTTAATTTTAACTTCATGTGGAACATAAATTCTTGAATATGTAGATGATGATTTATCAACTTGACAGTTTGGATTAATTTTTAAATTATTTGGATTACCAGTAATTTCATGATTTTTTTTAAAAATTCTTAACCAAGATGAACTTGCTAAAAAATTTTCAAGTTTAAATGTTTTTTTTGCTTCAAGTCCCCATTTTACAATTTTTTCATTTGTTATTATTTTTTTTTTTTTGTAATACTTTAAACAAATTTTATAAACCCAATCGTTTATTGATTTATTAATTTCACGTAGTGATCCTCCTTGTTTAATTTGATTTTCCCATACTTTAATCTGAGAACGATTTCTAATATTTTTACATCCACTGTGTTCTCTCAATAATTCAACAGACCAGGTAGGATGTTTTAATGCTAATTCAACAACACGAAATCTATCTTGGAAAGTAATTTCATCAGTTACTTTTATTTTATCTTTAAAGTTTTCATGTTGATTTAATTCGTTGTCATCGTTTTCATCAACATCATCATAATTATAATCATAATCATCATCATCATCAGCATGAGTATCATCATCATCTTGATCATCAATAAGTTTATCTTCAGTAGAATCTATTTTACCATTTTTTTTTGTATTCATATTAAGAGTGGATTTAAGTGATACAGTAGATACTCTGGTGGTTCTTTGATCATTGTCCAGTTTGTTTAATCCATCAACATGAATTGAATCATTTGTGTCTGACAAGACTTCATCTTTAATGTCTTTTATAATTAACTTAAATGTTTTATTTTGAATAGAATTATTATTTTGTAATTCTTTAACAAGATTCTTATTCAATGAATCAATTGGTATACTTTTAGCTTTACTTGAACTATCACCATAATTTTCTTTATCTAAAAAAACAAAAATAAAATGAAATAAACTTATAAGTCTTTATAATTTAATATCATAATTTAGTTTAATTTATTTAAATACCTTTTTTAGAAATTTCATTTGAACATTTGACAATTGTTTTATCATTAATTGACGTATTTCCAATTATTTTTATTTTATTATTTACTGTTTCCTTATAATTTTTAATTGTATTTGTTTCTTTTTTTTCTGTTGAATTTGTGCAATCTTTTCTTTTACCTGAAAAATTAAATAAATAAAAATTAAAACAAAATAAAAAAAATCAATAAAAATACGAGAATTATATAACATACTTTCATTGAATATCTTTTTAGAATCAACTGTATCAATTGATTTTATTTTAATTTTATTTGACATTATCTTGTCTTGTTTTTTTTTCATTTGAGTAGTTGATTTATCAAGTTGAACTTTGTGATCATTGGATTTTACAATTTTATCTATAATTATCATCATAGAGTCATACATATCAAGACCATAACCAAGTGACAACTTTGAAAATATATTATTTTTATGTTCATTTAGATAATAATTATTTCTTTTTAACAATTCCAAACAAACATTAAATGATTCAGTAAACAATTGTTTATCAGAACTCATCAATTGTTTATATTTTATTTGTCGTTCCATCTTTGATAAACAAAATTCTTCTTCAATTAATTTTTTGTATTTTTATCAATTTATATTTATGACATATTCAGTATGACAAAAATATTTTACTGTACATTTTTATAAACAATACATTGTCAGTTTGGTAATATTACAATGACCATAAATTATTCATTTCTAAAAAGTGACAATTTGTGTTTTTTATTGATTTCGTATTTCCATTTAACTATTGTCTTTTTAATGTTTACAATATTTTTATTATTAAGATTATTATTGTCATATATTTAATTGAAAAATATTAATAATAAATAACAACAAAACGTATGACAAAAAGTATTATTGTTGATTTACCTGCGAGATGATGCAAGATGATGATGAATGATGATCCACTTCTCAATTTACCACGATGGTAAATTATCATATCAGATGATTACCAACAATCACCAAGTTGCTTTATCCTACAACAGGTTTCGCTACATGTATTGTTTTTTTTTTTTTTTTTTGTTATCATTCAAAGAGAGAGTCAAATTTTATGTATGACGTGTATTTTTGACATATGCGCATGCGAAGTACAGATATACAGACGTGGCCATATGTTTACAACTTTATTTTTACTTTTTACGGTATATTAATATTTTTTTAATAAAATATAATTAAAAATAACAACTTTAAAACATTGTAAACAATATTTAAATCAATTTGTTATTTAATATATTATTATACAAATTGTTCATATTATGATTATATTATCAACATTGATAATTATTGGAGTGTTTTTTAAATAATTAAATTATCTTCTTGTTATATTGTAAGTTTTTAATTTTTGACAGTTCTAATTTTATTTATTTTTTTTTTTTAAATTGTATATTTACATTTTTTAAATATTTTATTTTGTTATTATTTTTTGTTGTTGTTTATTATTTTTTAGTTAAGTTTATTTATTTGTTTAAAAATATTTGTGTATTTAATTATTTAAAAAGTTAGGTTATTATTTTTATAATTATTTTTTATTATATGACGTAAAATTATACATTATTGTATAACAATTAGTTTACAATAATTAACTTGATTTTATTTTATTGATTTTTTTATTGTTTTAAATTAATTATTGTTATTTGTAGATTTAAAAGTATAATGATTAATATTTTTTTTTTATTTGTGCCACATCACCATCTGTTGAACGTATAAATTATTATTATTTTTCTAATAAGTTTGATAGTGATTTTAACATAAATATTTTTTATATTATTATAGTGTAAAAAATGAATCCACAATACATTCAACAACAACATCAACCAGGGCAACAATATGGTAATTCATTTGGGGCTCCTTCATACGATGGAACAACACAAAATATGAAAATTCCACAACAATATCCAGCTCAAAAAATGATGCAAAATGTAGCATTTCCACCACAAAAACCTGGTGTGTCACAACAAATGCCAGTACCACCTCAACAAATATCTGGTATGTCACAACAAATGCCTCTACCACCACAACAAATACCTGGGCCACCACAACAACAACAACAACAACAACAACAACAATCTAGACAACCACAACAAATTTCTGGACCACCACAACAAATCCCTGGTGTGTCACAACAAATACCTGCACCACAACAACAAATATCTGGGCCTCCACAACAAATGCCTGGGCTACCACAACAAATCCCTGGTGTGTCACAACAAATACCTGCACCACAACAACAAATATCTGGGCCTCCACAACAAATGCCTGGTGTATCACAACAAATACCTGCACCACAACAACAAATATCTGGGCCTCCACAACAAATGCCTGGGCTACCACAACAAATACCTAGTATGTCACAACAAATGCCTGGACCACCACAAAAAATACCTAGTATGTCACAACAAATACCTGGATCACCACAACAAGTGCCTGGTTTGTCACAACAAACATCTAGACCACCACAACAAACTCTTGGACCACCACCACCACCATCACAAGCATCTGGTCTATCACAACAAGTATCTAGACCAACACCACCAATTCAAACACAACCATCATCAAATGTATTGAGTCAAAATACACCAATAATTCAACAACGACCACCAATGGTGGGAGGTCCAATGCCACCTCAACTTTCAGGACAAATTCCACAACAACAAGGTCAAGCACAAAATTATCAACAACCAGGATATCCAACAAATTATAATCAGCAACTACCACAACAACAACTTGGTGCAAATTATCCTGAAACAAATAATATGTCTTTTCAACAATCAGGACAAATGCCACAACAACAAGGAAGAATACAAAATTATCAACAACAACAACCAGGATATCCAATGAATTATAGACCACCACAACAACCACAAGATTTATATAATATACAAGGAAATCAATATCATCAACCTGATATGAATATGCATGGTACAGCATCACCTGTTTATCAACCAAATCAACAAGGACAACAAGCAAAACGTCTTGATCCAGATGCAATGCCAAGTCCAATACAAGTTATGCAAGATGATCAAAAAAATCGTGGTGGTGAATTTATAACAAATCAAAAAGGTCTTGTTCCACCATTTGTAACAACAAAATTTATTGTACAAGATCAAGGTAATGCATCACCACGTTTTATAAGATCAACAATATATACTGTACCAACAACAAATGATATTATAAAACAATCTGGTATACCATTTGGTTTAATAATAAGTCCAATGGCAAAAATAGTTGATGGTGAAGATGAACCACCAATTGTTGATATGGGTGATATTGGTCCAATTAGATGTACACGTTGTCAAGCATATATGTGTCCATATATGCAATTTATTGATGCTGGAAGAAGATTTCAATGTTCATTTTGTCATGCAACAACTGAAGTACCAAATGAATATTTTCAACATCTTGATCATACTGGACAACGTATGGATCGTTATGAAAGACCAGAATTAATGCTTGGTACATATGAATTTATGGCAACACAAAAATATTGTCGTGATAATATAATACCAAAACCACCAGCTGTTATATTTATAATTGATGTATCATATAATAATATTAAATCAGGTTTAATTAATTTAATATGCAATGAAATGAAAAATATATTAAAAAATTTACCAATTGATATTAAAAATAATAAAACAAATATGAAAGTTGGTTTTATAACATATTCAAATACTGTACATTTTTATAATATTAATTCAAATTTAACACAACCACAAATGATGGTTGTTGGTGATATACATGAAATATTTATGCCATTATTAGATGGTTTTTTATGTGATGCTAATGAAAGTGAAACAGTTATTGATAGTTTAATGACACAAATACCATTAATGTTTTCTGATACACGTGAAACTGAAACAATACTTGCACCAGCAATACAAGCTGGTATGGAAGCATTAAAATCATCTGGTTGTACTGGTAAATTAATTGTATTACATTCATCATTACCAATATATGAAGCACCAGGTAAATTAAAAAATCGTGATGATAGAAAATTACTTGGTACTGATAAAGAAAAAACAATATTAACACCACAAAATGATATTTATAATACATTAGGACAAGATTGTGTTAATATTGGTTGTTCAGTTGATTTATTTTTATTTAATAATTCATATATTGATATTGCAACAATTGGACAAGTATGTCATTTATCTGGTGGTGAAGTATTTAAATATACATATTTTCAAGCTGATACTGATGGTGATAGATTAATAACAGATATTAATAATAAAATATCACGTTTATATGCATTTGATGCAGTTATGAGAGTTAGAACATCAACTGGTGTTAGACCAACTGATTTTTATGGTCATTTTTATATGTCAAATACAACTGATATGGAAATAGCATCAATTGATTGTAATAAAGCTATTGGAGTTGAAATAAAACATGATGATAAATTAAATGATGATGATAGTGTTTATATACAAGTTGCATTACTTTATACATCATGTAGTGGTATAAGACGTCTTAGAATTATTAATTTAAGTCTTAAAACATCATCACAAATGCCTGAATTATATCGTGCATGTGATCAAGATGCTGTTATTAATTTTTTATCAAAACAATCTGTATTTGAATTATATAAAAATACACCAAAATTAATAAAAGATAATTTAATTAAAAAATGTGCAACAATATTAGGTGCATATAGAAAACATTGTGCTGTACCATTTAGTTCTGGTAGACTTGTATTACCAGAAGCAATGAAATTATTACCATTATATGTTAATTGTATGTTAAAAAGTGATGCAATATCTGGTGGTTCTGATATGACTGTTGATGATAGATCATATATTATGATGGCTGTTATAACAATGCCAATTTATACATCAATTATATATTTTTATCCAAGATTATTAGCACTTCATGATATTAATATTAATGATAATGAATTACCACAACAATTAAGATGTTCAATTGATAAATTTACTGATGATGGTGCATTTTTACTTGAAAATGGTATTCATATGTTTCTTTGGCTTGGTTCTGGACTTTCTGTTCAATGGATACAAGCTGTTTTTGGTTCACCAATTGCTGATACTGAACGTACATCATTACCTGTACTTGATAATCGACTTAATCAACGTATAAGAGATATTATAACACAAATACGTGCTGAAAAATATCACTGTATGAGATTAACTATTGTACGACAAAGAGATAAATTAGAAACAGTTATACGTCATTTTCTTGTTGAAGATAAGGGTAATAATGGTAGTCCTAATTATGTTGATTTTCTTTGTTTAATGCATCTAGAAATCAAAAAACTTCTTAATCAATAAAATTTATTTTTTTATTGTCTTCCAATAATTAAATATTATAAAAATATATATATATATAATCATGCCTTGTTAGTTATTGGAAAATTTAAAAATAAACATAAATAATTGAACAACATAAAACTTAATTTACAATTTTTTTTTTTTTTTTTTTATAAAATTATAACAATAAATGCAACAAATTAAATTTTAAATAAAAGGGAAATGGGTATTTTATTGATGACCATGTAAAATATATATTTGTGTATATCAAATTGATTTTTTTTTTTTTTTTGTTATAACTATTTGCTTGTTATTATTAAAAAGACAAATGACAACGTTAATATACATTTATACAAAAAAAAAAAAAAAAATCTGGTAATGTTTGTTGTTGAAGTTTTTGACTTGTTGTAATCATTAAAAACTTTTTAATTTTTAATACTTCAACTGGTACGATATTGAATTTTATTCATAAAGACATTTTAATTATTATTTTTGGACCATTTTTAGATTATAATTAATATTGTTTCAATAAATTTTTATCATGAGATCTGTTATAAGGTCTTGCTTTAATTTTTATATATTATAAATTTTATTTGCATTAAAAATATTTATTTTTTTCGTTTTTTTTAAATGTGTTTATTTCTTTTGATGTTGTGTTTTCATCTATTCCATGATATTCATCAAATTAATTAATTTGGTGCCTCTGATAAATTTAATAGAAAGATGGATATCTTGTACATCTTTTTTTGTATAAAAAATTCAATGCAGACTACAAACATTGATACATCACTGTCTGTATTATGCAGGTCATGTTACTCCAACATAAATAATTCAACCAGTTAACAAAAAAAAATAATTATATCATCGTATTCATGATTGAAAGATCTTGCTGTTTGCAAAATTTTTAGAACATTTTTTTTTATATTTTAAACATTACTATAAACATTTGAAAGTTCTGGGAGACATTTGTAGGTTTCGTTTAGAGCTATAGGAACAAATAAATTAAATTGAATAAAATAAAAAAGTTTTTTGAAAATTCCATGTTAAAAAAAGTACTTCAAAAAGTTTTTAAAGAAAAGTTTAATGAAGTGTTAAAATTTTCAACACTTTTTTAAGTACTTTTTTCAACATGAAATTATTTTTTTGTTTAATTTAATTTATTATGGTAATTCCAATGAAACTTATAAATTCTTCCTGGAACTTTCAAATGTTTATTGTTTTTTTTTATAAAAATTCCCTAGGTTGCCATAGAAATTAAATAAATCCAAAAACTGAAACAATCATCTTGGCTTTGATGATTAAATTATGATTCATATTTAAAGTTTAGGGTAAACAAATATTGGGACATACATCACAATATTTTCTACAATTTCCATTCAAAGGTTTTTCATGTTTAACTGGAAAATCATTATCAACACGTAATTTTTGATAATCATATGAATATCTATCAACTTTTTCTCCATCTTCAATAACTGTTGCAATTTTTGAAGCTACTGTTTCACATATTATATCACAATGACCACATGGAGCATTACAAATTGTACCAGGTAATTGTTTATCAAGTACAATTATTGTTTCTGGATTTTGATGAATAGTTGTAAAATGACCAAGTTTAATATTTTCTAAAAAAATATATATTTTTGGATTATTAAAATAATACAAATTATATATATTTGAATTATTAAATGCATCATTTTCAATTGAATCAATATTATTATTTGTTAAATCTAAAACATCACATTTTAAACCATTAAAAGTATTATTTTTAATAATATTTAATTGATTAAAACTTAAATTTATTTCTACCAAATTAGCATTCATTAATTTAAATGTTGTACTTTCAATAATTTTAATATTATTAAATTGTAAATAAAGAATTTTTAATTTTTTTAAATTTTTAAATATATTTTTAGAAATAAAATTTAAATTATTATTTGCTAATGAAAGTATAACAAGATTATGTAAACCATAAAATCCATTATCATCAATTGTTGTTAAATTTGTATAAGTTATAGATAATTGATTTAATAATATCAAACATTTCAATGATTTATTATCAATTGTATTAATTGCACCACCTTTATAATGAAGTGTTGTTATACGAAATTGACCAGCATTTTTACAAAGATGATAATGACAAATACTAATTTTATCATAATTTTTAATTTCTAAACTTAATAATGATGGTAAATCTGTTAATACATAACAAAGTTGTATATTTTTTTCATCAATTGATAATGATAATTGTTCCAATTCTAATAAATCATCAAAAATAGATGATGTTAATTCTACAGTAGTAAAAAATTCAAGATACTTTAAATTATTTAATCCAGTAAATGAATTTTCTTGAATTTTTAATTTTTTATTAGTTGATTTAATTATTAATTCATTATTTATTGTTGAATTAATAAATGAATATGATTTAATTAATTCAATACAACCAATATCAAGTTCAAATTTTTCAATTTTAATTAATGGATTTTTATTTATTACAGAAATTACTTCACCATTTTTATTTATACAAATTTCAACTGGTAAATTTTTTGAATCAATACACATTGATGATTCGTATGAACATTTATTTGGATTTTTTTTATAATAATCATTTTTTATATTGCTTATTAAATTATCATATGATTCATTAATTTCATATGCAGTTGTGTTGTATAAAAATATATAATTTTTCTTAACAATATTATCAGAATTGTTAAATAAAATTTCCATTGATGATACAATAATTTTTTGCCATGATGTATAATGAATAACACCATCAATTGAATAAATTACTTTATTTTCATTTAAATTTATTGCAATTTTATTGTTATTTAAATTTAATCCTTCTAAAAGTTTTTCAATAGTCATACCTGTATGAGTTATAAAAAAATTATTTAATTGAAATACATATAAATTTTTTAAATTATCAAATATATATGATGGTATAAATGATAAATTTTTATTATCAATTAATGATAAACTTTTTAAATTTATAAAACAATTAAATGCATTTATTGAAATTGTATTTATATTTGTATTTTTTATAGATAAATTTTCTAATTCTAAACATTTAAATGCATCTGTTTGTATATCTGTAATATTACCACCATCATATTCTAAACTAATTAATTTTAATTTATCATTACATTTATTATTACAAATATTAATTTTATTAACATCAATAATTGTTAAATATTTTATATTTTTTAATTCTGTTAATAATTCACATAATAAATAATCATTTTCTATAATTTTTATTGATAAATATATCAATGATTTTAATTTATTAAATATATTTTTTTTTAATAAAATTGATGATTCATAAAATTTAAGTATTTCAAGTTTTGGTAAATATAAACCAAATGGTTCAATATTAATTTGATTATTTTTTTTAGATTTTATTTGTAATTCTACAATTGATAAATTATAAAATGTATATTTTTCAATTGATGTTATATTTTTTGTTATTTCAAGTATTGATATTGTTGATGATGAATTAATATTATTATAATTTATTTCTGTAACTGATTTTAAAATTGTACCAGAATAACAAATTTCAAATTGATCATTATTTATTAATTCACAATTTATTTTTTTAAATAATTTTTTATTTGATGCTGTATATCTTTCAATATAAATATGATTCATTAAATCATAATTGTAACGATATATTATTGTAAATATACTGAGACCCAAATCATAATGATTAAATTCAAAAACTGGAATATTAAGATAAAATATTAATAAAATATTTGAATTATAAAATGATTGTTTATGAATTATTGAAATATTATTTGATGATAAATCAAGCACTTCGCATTGAAGTTTATAAAATGTATCAACTTGAATAATATTTAATTTATTTGAACTCAAATCAATTGATATAAAATTATTTTTTTTTGTATTAAATGATTCTCTTTCAATATATTCAATTGAATTACTATGTAAATCAAGTTCAATTGGATTCAAAAAATTATTAAATAAACCTACAGTTATTTTTTTATAATTTATATTCCATGTTAATATTAATTTTTCAAGTTTTTCAAGACCATCAAATGTTCCTTTTTCAATAACTTCCAAATATGTTTGACTTATACTTAAAATTTTTATATTTTTTAAACAATTAAATGAATTTGATTTTAAATATTTAAATTGTTTTATAATCATTGTATAATAAAGTTTTTCAATTGATGATATTATTTCAATTTGATCATCAGTTTTATGACAAATATTTATTTTTTGTGAACGTAATAATTCTAATTCTGTTAAATTTTTAAGTTGAGATAAAAATTTATTTAATGTTTCATAACGTTCATCAATTTCCATTATCAATGATTTTAATGATATTAATTTTATAAAACTTTTACTATTTAATATAACTTTACTATTATTTATATTTAAAATAGTTAAATTATTTAAACCAATAAATGTATCTGGATGAATATGTAACAATCCATTACCAAAATTTAAAGTTAAATTTTTAATACGTAAATCATTGTTAAATGCATTATCAGATATTTCAAAAATCATATTATCATTTATTGTTAAATTATCAAATACATTATTTAATGTAGATTTAATACTTGTTACAGATTTTAAAGCATACTGATCTGTACAAGCAGTGTAGTAATCATCATCAAGATGATAACAACGTCCTTCACAATAATTATCAATAAAAATTATTAATAATAACGATATAAAAAATAAATTCTTAATTAATTCCATTATTTTTAAATAATAACACAATAGTTTATTAAAATTTAAACATACGATTTAGTTGATAATAATATATGCAAAAATAATCACAGTGTTGACATATGTTTGGTATAAAAGACTGACTTGATTATTACAAAAGTTATGTCAAATTGTATCCATTTTTATTTTTATTTTTATCATTACGGATATTGTTTAAAAGTATTTTATCATAGTATTTAAAATGATAAAATTATATGTATATATAAATAAATAATGTCATTAAAAGTTGCAGTAAAAAACGTGTGATTAGAATTTTACTGGTTCAAGGTTTATGTATTTACAGTCAAGAAAAGTAGACAATAATAGCCAAAAAAAATATAAAATTAAATAAAAATAATGTTTAGAATTAGTAAAAGACTTGATCATATTTAAATAAATCAGTTGGTAACTTTAATGGAAATATTTCTTTGGCATATTACTTTGGTTTACTTCATATGGATTCTTTTGGAAAAAAAGAAATAATAAGAAATAATATAATGAAATTATTAAATTTATAAAAATAAACATAAAAAAAAAAAAAGACAATCACTCGTAATATTTTGAAATTTGTTTATCATAGTAATAAAATTTCTGCTTGTTTTTTGGTACATCAAGAAGCATGATGGATGTTGATAATAATATTTTGATATATCTTTTTAATTTTATATCAAATCAAATTGCTATTGTACATAAATATTTATTGATTAATCAATTGACAGTTAAATATCTATCATAATACAATACTTTTTGATAAACCTGATGATAAATTATTTTAGTAAAACATCAATAAACATTATGAAGAAATTTTCCGCATCAAGATGAATCTGTCATCTGTTACATTCTCACATCAACATCATCTCGCATCATACACAACATAATAAATGTTTACTAATTTAAAATAACATTTTAAAAAAATCACAAATAATTTCAATTTCATTCAATAATTTTTTCTTTCACATTGATAACTTACAACACAACACCATCAACTTTAAAACAACAACAGAAAATAATACTATCAAAAGTTAAATTTTATTTTTTAAATATTACTAATTCCGTTTGTAAAAATAAATAAATACTGAGACTTTAATATGAGTCTTTTATTAAAATGTTTTATCTTCAAACAAAATAAATAAAAAACAATTCTTGGATGACGTGGTTCCAAGAAAAAAAGCAACAAAGCAAAAAACTTGAAAGAGTAATTAAAATATACGCAATAATTTTGTTAGAATAATGACGTGGATATGTTATTTAAAATTCTTTTGTTAATAATTTTTTTGTTTGTAAAAAAAAATATATATATAAAAGAGAATATAAAATTACAATCGATCAAATCAACCCCTTCTAAAAGGGTTGGTTTATTCAGTTGTACCAGACAACTACTGTGACTAACGAAATGGATACTTCAACACCATCATATTTAACAATCAATAAATTTTTTGCATCACTTTCTGGTGTTTGGCCACATCAACAAATTGTAAAAAAAAATATTATATTTATTATCATGTTGATATTAACAATAAGTCAATCATATTTTCAGGTAATTTAATTTATAAATTTTTTTAAAATTTATTTTTTATTAATTAAAATTATCATAAATTTACAGATTTATGGAGCAATACTTGCTCGTTCAAATGTTGATTTATTTTTAGAAACAATTCCAAATATTCTTGTTGATTTTAGTGTTGCTGCAAAAGTTATTAATTGTTTTTTTAATAATAAAAAAGTAAAGTATATATATATTTATAATATTTAATTGAATTAACTATTTTTTTATAAAATAATAAATATATATTTAAATAATTTAGATGAAAAAATTATTGATAACTTTGGAAAATGATTGGATTAAATTTAAATCTGAAGGTGAAATTAAAATTTTAAAATATCATGGTGTTAAAGCTAAAACAATGACACTTACATATTTTAGTAAGTTTATTAATTAAAATTAATTTTGAATAATTAAATTTTATATCAATTATATATATATATTTTTTAAGGTGTTATTTGTGGAACAATTACACCATTTATGTTGATTCCACTTGTGCCAATAATTTATAATAATTTTGCATCAAAAAATGAAACATTGCCAAAACAAATGTTGTATGCTCAATATGATTATTTATTTAATTTAGAAATTAATTATTATCCAGTATTAATTCACAGTTACATTGCAACATTTGCATTTATCAATGACATTATTGCAATTGATACAATGTGCATGATGTTTGTGCAACATGCATGTGCATTATTTTCAATTATTGGGTGAGCATTTATAAAAATAATTATCGGAATAAATAAATTTGTATTTATTGTATTTTATCAACTGACATTTATTGTTTAAAAATTATAGATATAATCTTGAACAAATTGAAATAAATAGTAGCATTAAAGATGGTATAAATCATTCAAGATTTAATGACAAAGCATATCAACAAATGTCAGAATGCATCAGAAGACACAAACATGCATTAAAGTTAGTAAAAATATTAATATCTGTACTTGTAATTTAATTTAATTGTCACTTTTTTTATTATTTAGATATGCAAAATTGATTGAAGATTGTCATAATGTATCTTATTTTTTTCAAATTGGAATTGATATGATTTGTTTTAGTTTTACTGGTTTTCAAATTGTTGATAAATTAGATACAGCACCAGATGTATCAATAAGATTTGCAGCATTTACATCAACTCAACTTGCTGGTCTTTTTTTATTAAGTTATCCAGCTCAACAATTATTTGATTACAGTGTTAAAATTTATGATGACATGTAAATGATTTGATTATATAAATATTTATGTTGATTCTATTATATTCTATTTCTGTTTTATTTATTTTTATTTTGTTACAGTTATAATGCAGGATGGTACAAAACTTCATTGAGAAGTCGTAAATTATTTATCATTATGTCTATGAGAAGTCTCATTCCTTGTAAAATAACAGCAGGTAATTTATTTAAAAAAAATTAATTTTTATTTTAAATTACTTTTATTGATTTTGATTATAAATTTAATATAATTTTTTATAACAGGAAAATTTTATGTTCTTGATCTTGCTAATTTTGGAAAGGTCAGTGATATTTTAAAAATATATTTTTTGTTTTTTTTTTAAAGTTTATAATTGATTTATTGATGATTAATTTTTTTAGATTGTCAAGACATCTTTGTCTTATATTACAGTGCTAATATCTATGAAATGATATTCTAAATATTTTATAATAAAAAAACAATTGATTAATTCAAAACTAATTATTCAGTTTAATGATGTTTGAATTTATTAATTATTATTACAATTAATGATTCATGAAAATGTTAATATTGTGTCTTCGTGTTTGTGTCAATAATATAATTATTAATTGAAAATTAATAATTTACGTGTGTCAAAATAATTTAAGACTAATAAAACAAGATTTTAAATTAAATGTATTTATAATTTTTACTTTTTGTTTTCTTTACATAATGATGGTAATGTATTTAATTCAAAATAATCACCAACATATTAGTGTAAAACAAAACGTCTAGTTATGAATGACAGCAATAAATATTGATAGTTATTAGGTAATTTTATATCTACATTCTATACACATTATATAACATGTACATGGTATAGTGATAATGATACATGTCATCTAGGTGATATCATGTAGTTATTGAATTTTAAATTATAAGAAAATTAAATAAATAAGAATTAAAAAAATATAAGCAGAATGACCTAGAGAATATAAAAGAGACAACTATGAATATTTTTTTGAAAAACATAATCAATTATTGATGTCGTTATACATACAAACAATATTTATCAATGAAAATATATAATAACAATGTGACAATTTGCAATTTATCAATACAATTATCAATGAAATAAATAAAATCCTACCTTGTAAGCGGATGTTCATCTTCCCACGATGTCATCAAAATGTTATAAGTCCACGTAGTTGATGATTAATCCATTAGCAGCAATACAGAATCACAATTATCACAATATAATATCACATCAACAAACAAACAAACAACAACACAATCATATCATCATCACTTTGATTTAATTAACTTACTGTAACACTTTTATTAACAAACAAATGATAATAATTCACAAGATCTATAACACTATAATATGTGGATATAGTCTAGATGTGCTATTATAGTTCCTTAATAACAATGCTGGTTCAAGTTTAAACCAGTATTTGAGGATTGATAATTTATCAAATAATTGAGAATTAATTCAATTAATTTTTACACCATTTGGTAACAAAAATTAATATTATTGCATATTTTGTTAGCACAAATGAACCATGAACCAATATTATCATCACTTTCTTAGTATATTTTTCATAACATGTTATATTAGCACAAACGATAAGCAGTACCAGTTGTACCAGTTGTTGTTTTGTTTATCCAATACCAAATTAAACAATAACAAACTATAAGCACTTTCAACATTATATCACCATCATCTTGGTATATTTGTCATGTATTGTATTTTAATAAACAAAAACAGCTGTTTTCAGTAGTATAGCAACTAGTATATTTGTCAACTAGAAATTAGAAAAATATAATTCACCTGTAACAATAAAATACATAATATTTATAATAGATTATTATTACTTTAAATAAATTCAAGACTTGATATTAATTTTAAACAATAGAATAAATAACTGACTGTACTCCAGAGTGATGTTGACTTCATGGCTTTGTTTGTCAGATCCAGTTATCTGTAGACATTAAATATTTTGTTATACTCATAGATACATAAATACTTTATCAAAGTACACTACTTATTGCTAACAATAAAACAAAACAAACATATAAAAATGGTGTTGTCAAATTTATAATAAACAATTAAATAAATATACCTATAAATTATAGATAAATAAAAAAGAAAAAAAAAAAAAACGATTCAATAGTGATCATATTTTGTATTTAATTGATTGATATTAGAAGAACAATTATTAATGAACAAAATGTCACAACAATCTTGTAAAATAAATATAAATAAATAAATAACAAATGACAATATACTTTGTTAATAAAATTATTGTCATTGTCAAGTACACCAACCTAACCTCAATCAACTATATTTCATTTGTTCTTGTTTAATAATGATAAAATCAACTAAATTTATATTTGTTTATAAAATAATTAATTAATAACAATGACATAATATAATAAATACCTCTGATTGGTCCATTTTTGAGCAAAATAGTCATTTTTTTTTGTCATCTTGACAACTTCCACAAGGTCCATTATTTTTTTTCAAAAATTTTAAAAATTTCAATAACAATTCATCACTCAGTATGTTAGATCCACTTTTATCAATTGATTTAACAATCATTAACATTTTATAAACAATTAAAATAGATGAAAAATATATAGTTCAAAGTGACAGCTGTCTTCACTTTAACAAAGTCAGCCATCTTGAAAAAAAAAGTTAACAACATGACTGGCAGATGGCAGGAAGATAGTTTTTTTTTTATTCCTGAAATTATTATTGTTTAATTATTATTAATAATTTTCGATTTTTTATACAGTAATATGTTTATTATTTATTTATATCATATTAATTCAATAAATAGTATTTAAAAAGAAAAATTATAATTGCGTTCTCTGTTGGTAAGATGATTTATCATTTTCCAAGATGGCTGTGTCTTTGTTGGAGTGAACAGACTGAAACAGACGACGATTGTTAATTTGTGACTTTGATCTGCTTCGATCTCATATTTTAGCTGTTATTATTGTTTAAACAATTATTGTTTATTGTTTAATTGGTCAATAAAAGTGTAAATAACATACTGAGTAATGAATTATTAATAAATATTTGTAAAATTTATGAAAAAAAAAAAGGATGTTGTCAGGATGTCAAAAAAAATGACTATTTTGCTCAAAAATGGACCAATCAGAGGTATTTATTATATTATGTCATTGTTATTACTTAATTATTTTATAAACAAATATAAATTTAGTTGATTTTATCATTATTAAACAAGAACAAATGAAATATAGTTGATTGAGGTTAGGTTGGTGTACTTGACAATGACAATAATTTTGTCAACAAAATATATTGTCATTTATTTATTTATTTATATTTATTTTACAAGATTGTTGTGACATTTTGTCAATAAAAAAATTGTTCTTCTAATATCAATCAATTAAATACAAAATATGATCACTATTGAATCGTTTTTTTTTTTTTTCTTTTTTATTTATCTATAATTTATAGGTATATTTATTTAATTGTTTATTATAAATTTGACAACACCATTTTTATATGTTTGTTTTGTTTTATTGTTAGCAATAAGTAGTGTACTTTGATAAAGTATTTATGTATCTATGAGTATAACAAAATAT
Organism: Lysiphlebus fabarum; assembly: GCA_011426435.1. NCBI lineage: Eukaryota > Metazoa > Arthropoda > Insecta > Hymenoptera > Braconidae > Lysiphlebus > Lysiphlebus fabarum. The sequence goes on from WSYQ01000928.1 coordinate 23,778, forward strand.
TTAATGTCTACAGATAACTGGATCTGACAAACAAAGCCATGAAGTCAACATCACTCTGGAGTACAGTCAGTTATTTATTCTATTGTTTAAAATTAATATCAAGTCTTGAATTTATTTAAAGTAATAATAATCTATTATAAATATTATGTATTTTATTGTTACAGGTGAATTATATTTTTCTATTTTCTAGTTGACAAATATACTAGTTGCTGTACTACTGAAAACAGCTGTTTTTGTCTATTAAAATACAATACATGACAAATATACCAAGATGATGGCGATATAATGTTGGAAGAGCTTATAGTTTGTTATTGTTTAATTTGGTATTGGATAAACATAACAACATCTGGTACAACTGGTACTGCTTATCGTTTGTGCTAATAAAACATGACATGAAAAATATACAAAGAAAGTGGTGATAATATTGGTTCATGGTTTCATATGAACATTGATTTATATTGCCAAGTGATTTAAAAATTAATTTAATTAATTCTGATTCATTTAATCAATTAATAATCATCATGTACTGGTGTATATACTTGAGGTAGCAACAACGTTACACAAGTGAAACACAATGATCATAATTAATGAACTTTATTGGTTTAATAGAAATTTCTTGAGTCAGTCTGGATCTGTTGATACTTGCATACAATCAGCTGAATATCATAATAAATGATGATATCGAAAAATATTATCAAAAAGACTTGTATTATAAATATTCAACTTGTGATAATTTGTAAAGTAGTTAAATAATATACACACTTATATTGTTTGTTGATGCACAGACAATTAGCTGGTTCTATCAAAGAGAGTATCGAAAAAAAAAATACAGTTTAAATAAATATCGTATATTATCAGTAATTTATTGGTGATATTTTATTAAAATTCATCAATTAATTTTTAAATAAGTTAAATATATGTGATAAACGTGATAAAAGTGCACGCAGTGTAGTGTTATAGTTTTTGTGAATTATTATCATTTGTTTGTTAATAAAAGTGTTACAGTAAGTTAATTAAATCAAAGTGATGATGATATGATTGTGTTGTTGTTTGTTTGTTTGTTGATGTGATATTATACTGTGATAATTGTGATTCTGTATTGCTGCTGATGGATTAATCATCAACTACGTGGACTTATAACATTTTGATGACATCGTGGGAAGATGAACATCCGCTTACAAGGTAGGATTTTATTTATTTCATTGATAATTGTATTGATAAATTGCAAATTGTCACATTGTTGTTATATATTTTCATTGATAAATATTGTTTGTATGTATAACGACATCAATTATTGATTATGTTTTTCAAAAAAATATCCATGGTTGTCTCTTTTATATTCTCTAGGTCATTCTGATTATATTTTTTTAATTCTCATTTATTTACTTTTCAATAATTTAAAATTCAATAACTACATGATATCACCTAGATGACATGTATCATTATCACTATACCATGTACATGTTTTATAATATGTATAGAATGTAGATATAAAATTACCCAATAATTATTAATAAATCCATCAATATTCGTTAATTAAAGTGCAATTACATATTTTATTTTTTTTATATTTCTTTATAATTTATTGTTTGATAATTTATAATTCACATAAAAATGTCTTTCTGCTTATTTTTTTTAATTCTCATTTATTTACTTTTTGATTATTCAATAACTACATGACATGCTTTTGCTTAGATGACATGTATCATTATCATCATCATAAATATATTATATCGGTATATATAAAAATATTAATTAACAATAAACTTTATTATTATTGATAAAAGCATCAATATTTTCTTCTTAAAGTTCAATACATAATATGTTTTGATGTTCATAATTTATCGTGAAAATTTAGTGCTTAAAAAAAAATATTGTGTTTGTTATTTTTCTACAGTAAGTATAAATTATTTTATTTTTCATTACAATATTTATCATTTTATTTATAATAAATAATAATTATTAAATTTTTAAATTATAAATACTATAGTCAAACAAATGAAAGTTATACATGATGTTACTCTTTGACTGGGTTAACTGGCAGCAGCTGTACAAAAAAAAAAATAATAATAAACGTCAATGGTCATTTCTGTACTCCGTTGTGGTTTACAAATTAAAAATATGGGTTCTCGTATATTGTTAAAAAATTTATCACAAAATTTCCAAAAAGTTGAAAGGTTATATATTATAATTAAATAAATAAATAATAATCAAGTTCTGACTTTTATTAAATCTTTGTTATTCATTTGTCTCATCAAACTAACCTAAAAAATTTTTACATAATCTAATTTACACTATTTATTTACTTTATTTACTAAATATTTTTACACAAATTATCTCTAATTTGACAGCTCAAAATACAAAAATAAAAATATTTTTATTTATTATGATTTTAAAAACTCATCTATAATTTGTTTATATATTTAGTTTTATTTATTTTTTAATACAACGAATTTTTTTATGTTAATTAAAATTATATTTTTATATTATCAGTAGAGGACTTGGAATTGGAATTGCAAGATTTGTTAGTAATGATACATCACCAAAAGATTTACAAGTATTAGCAAGACAACCAGATGAAGCTAAACGTCAAGAAGCCATGAAAGGATATATAACAATATCAAAACAAGAAGATATATCAGTTGTATCAGGTGTACCAGAAGAACATATTAAAACAAGAACAGTTCGTATTTATCAACCAGCTAAAAATTCTATGCAATCTGGAACAAATAATATTAATTATTGGCAAATTGATTTTGATACAAGAGAACGTTGGGAAAATCAATTGATGGGTTGGTGTTCAACGTAAGTATTAACAGATTTTATTTATTATATTTATTTTTACTTTATTTAAATAATTAATTATTTAATTTTTTATAAATACAGTGGTGATCCACTTTCAAATATGAAAGTTGAATTTAATTCAAAAGAAGAAGCTATTGAACATTGTGATAAAATGAAATGGCGTTATTATATTCAAAAGCCAAATGTATCAAATCCAAAACCAAGATCTTATGGTGCTAATTTTTCATGGAATAAACGTACTCGTACAACAACTAAATAAATATTTAAAAAAATATAAATTATTCATGATGAATTTTTTTTTCTTTTTTTCGTTTGATTAAAAAGGTAATGTACAGTAGTAAATTGTATGTTAAAAAGTTGTATAAATTTTAAATAACGCTCAATAAAATTCAATGAGTGTTAACAAAATAATATATATTTATTCATTTATAAATTATATTTTTTAATAGTTTTAATATGAAACTAAATTACCTTGTTATTTTTTATAATGAACAAACTTTAATGAGAATATTTTTAATTAAATTAATTTTACTGGAGAATTTATGATTTCAAAAAATTATTAATAGTAAAAACATTTAGTTAATTTTAAATGGGTTTTAAAGCATTTTAAATATTAAATTTGTACATTGAATTTCCAATCAATTAGTTACTCAAAATTTATCATCAATAACTGAAATAATTTATTAACTTGCACAGATAAATTTATTTGCAATAATTTCATTGAAATAATTGTTAGTTTAAATTATAATTAGAGAAGAATTTAATGATTGCAAAAAATAATCAACTGCAATAAATTTTTAGTCCAAAAGGAAGTAAATTTTTAATAACTTTATATTCAATTGTCTTGCATAAATATATATTGCAAACTATTATTAAAAAAATAACAAATGCAAATAATTGGTTGAAATAAATAATATCGATAACAAAAAATAATAAAAAGTAAATATTCATCAAACTATTACTTTTTTTATGACAATGAACAAAGTAAAAACGTAGTGCAACTGTCATTCCTAAGCAGAATTTAGAAAACTTTACAGTAAATTAAAAGTTTTTAATATTATAAATTATTATTCATTGGTAAGTTATGTATTTTAATATTTAATTATCATGAAAAAATTATAATTAACTTATTTTTCATTGATGCAAATGATTTTGTAATTAATTTATTTATCAAAATCAAAGTGTGTATATAATTTTCTTGAACATCTGTGCATGCCATTTTAATTCTTTTGTTAATAAAAATATATTTATAGTAATAATTAGTTTTTTGTTGTGATAAATCAAAATATACTATTATTAATTATCGATTTTCATTTAATATTATCAGGCAAATTTAATATATAATTGATAAAAAAATGCTGGGAAAAATTACACTTGTTTGGAGCTTGTTGATTGTCATTGGTACTCTTGGTTTTTTGATGATAACAGTAAAAGCTGATCCTATCACCGAGTAAGTATAATTATATAATTAATTATTTGTATATTAATTTATTATCTTTAATGGAAAAAAAAAATTATATTAGAATACATTGTATTAATTAATTTTAATTAATTTTTAGAAAATTAATAATTTTTTCTTTATAATTAATGAAAAATCATAAAAACATTTATTTTTTATTAAATTTTTTATATTTTTTTTTCTAGTAAAAAAGATCCTGATAAATATAAACTGGACTTGGGCATGGATCATGGTTATAGCGGTAAAAAAAAATAAATTTACAATTAGGTATGTCAGCAGCAAATAATCCTAATGGACCTGGAAAAAAGCGCTGATCTTTGAAAGACGTAAATTTTTAAATATTGAAATGAAAAAAAAAATAAACACCTAATTTCTATGTCAGTGTAAATTTCAATATTATTTACTGTTATTCAAACACAAAAATTATAAAATAAAAAATGCCTTAAAAAAATTAATAAATAACGACTGCAATTTATTCAATAATAATTTTGTTTCAGTATATCAATTCAATTAACAAATTGAAGAAAAAATTATAGCTATAAATTCTTTATTGATATACAAATGTAAATTAATTTTAATAAAATAATTATACTTATTTTTCAAATTTAAATCAAAATTATGTATATTTATATATACAATTTTACTATAAATAATAAAATCAAGTTAAATTTGATAAAAAAAAATTGATTATATTTTTACGACTTTTTATCTCATCTTGATTATTATTTATTCAAATTTTAATTTTCGATTCTTTTAAATTTTTTCTGTGTTTCTTTTTCTACTTTTGAACTTTTCTATAATAATTTACAAAATTTTAAAGTTTTTTTTTTTCAATTTAAAATATCTTATTCATTTTATATATTTTTCTAGTAAAAAAAATTATTGATTTCTTTGAATAATTATTCATAATTTATGATGTGAGCTTAACATTATTTATAAATTAAAATTCAAAGCTATTAAAAAATAAATATACCAACAAAAAACATCAATCCGAACGTTACTTTTATTTGAATTTATAAAATAGTAATTACTTGATAAAATAAATGTAAAGTTATTATGATTTTATTGTTCAAATAAATAGTGAATTTAAATTTAATTAAGGAAACTTTATAATAACAATATATAACATTGAAATGTAATACCATTTTAATGATACTGTTTTATTAAGTTTGGGAAATAATTATACGTATAATAATTACGTTAAAATTTAAAGATGATCTGACATTATGAGATAATTAATATTAAAGTTTGCAACTTAAAATACTAACGAATGAAAATTATTACGTTTTAAATTTTCTAATTACCAAAGTAATATTATTTTCATTGAATTTTAATTTATATAAAATTAAAATATTACTTTGATATTTAAATTAATTAAAAATATAAATTATAAATTAAGTTAATTTTTTATTTATAAAAAAAAAAAAGAAATAAATCAATTTATTTTTACAAAATAAAATTCTAATTTTACACTCTTTTTCTAAAAAAAAGAAACAAAAAAAAGAAAGCTAATTATTAATTCAAAATAATAATCAAAAAAATATATATAATTTAGTAATATTTTTCCAATTAAAAAAAAAAAAAATTTATGTTTATTTATTGTAAATTTTTTTTTTTAAACATGACATTTATTCCCAATAATGAAAAATAATAAATAAAATAAAAAATAAATTACATGTACGAAAATCAATGGCTGCTATTTACCAAATTTTTTTTTTTAAATTAATATTTTTTTTTTAGGAATTTTTATTGAAGACATTAATTAACACCACTTGATATATCTAATGTTTTACATAGGCCATTGATTGTTAAACGCAAATTACATTTAAAACGCATTAATATATTTTTAATTTATTAATTTTTATTAATTATTATTTTCATTTATTTTTTTTATCTTTACATTTTGTTTTTTTTTTAATAATTATTTAATTAACGATATTATCGTTTTTCGATTTATTTTCATACGTTACCACTCGATACATATTTCTTAAAATTAATATTAATTTACAATTTTATTATTATTATTATTTTTTATATTTTTTTCGAGCGGTTAATATTGTCAATGACTATTTTTAATTTTTTTTTTTTTGTATTTTTTTTTCTCGCATGTTGAGGTTGAGACCTCCCATCTCATTATATTTTTATAATTAAATTTTTTCTTTTTAACTTTACATTCTTTAATTATATAATGAAAAATTGGTATTTTAATTATTTTTTTTTTTTTTTAAATATAGAAATATTTTTAAGCGATGGGTGATCTCCTCAAGTGGAGTAAAAAATTTCATACATAAATTGAGTGCCAATTGGTTTTTTATTTTTTAATTGATTTTTTGTTTATTTTTAATTAATTGCAATATGATTTAAAAAATAATAATTATAATATTAAAGAAGACATAAATTTTGTTTAATTTATCCAAGAATGGAAGCTACGAAAATGATTAGAGATTTTTATTTTTATTTTTTTTTGTTTTTTCTTAGAAAAAAGCATATAATTGCAGTCTCAAGAAAATTTTTTAAAATTTTTTTGTTAAATTAATTAGTTTCATTGAAAAATTTTGGGTCCACACTGCTATGATTTTTTATAATTTTCTAAATTTTCTAAAAATTGATCGTCTCTATAAACGCATTGGAAAATTTATCAAATTTTTTTTGTATTTAATTTTTAAATGATATAATAATTCAAGTTTAAAATTGCTCTAATTAGTACAATGAAAATTAAAGTAGATATATTTTTTTTTGAATTTGAAAAAAATGCAGATGTGCTTAATGACATATTTTTCTTTTTATTATCATTCATTTAAAACTGATATGCTATGATTTACATAATTAATTTTTAAAATTTAATGCCACATTATATTTTTGTTGTTATTTATTAATTTTTTCACTCATTTTTTCTTTACTAATTTATTAATATTATTATTATTATTATTATTATTATTAATGTTTATTTTTATTATAATTAAATTATTAGGTATCAGCAATTATTGATGTTGATATACTTCCTGAAACATGTAGACGTGTTAGATTATTAAAACATGGATCAGATAAACCACTTGGTTTTTATATAAAAGATGGTGAAAGTTTTCGTGTTTTACCACCATCATCTGGTGGTGGTATTGAAAAAGTACCAGGTGTATTTATTAGTAGACTTGTACCTGGTGGTTTAGCTGAAAGTACTGGTCTTCTTGCTGTTAATGATGAAGTATTGGAAGTTAATGGTATTGAAGTTGCTGGAAAAACACTAGATCAAGTATGTTTCAAGCATTATTTTTTTTTTTTTTTTATATCAAATACATTTTTCAATTTTTTATTTATCAATTTTATCAATTAGGTTACAGATATGATGATTGCAAATTCATCAAATTTAATAATAACTGTTAAACCAGCAAATCAACGTGCAACAGCACCACGACGTGGTTCATTTTCTCGTAATAGTCAACTATCATCTGGTAGTCATCAATCAACACAAAGTGTTGCAACAGCAAGTGCAAGTGATGAAGAAGCTGATGAAATTGTTGATTTAACTGGAGTAACGATACATGACGATGTAAGTACATCAACAACCACAACAACAACAACAACAACACATCATTTACATCCTTCACAAAATCATTTTAGTCATGATCAAACTGGTGTTTTACATCTTTAAAAAAAAAAAACAAAAAACATATCCATTTATTGACACAATGTGTTTTTTTTTTTTTTAATTTTTTTTTTTTCAACACATTTAATAATTTTTTTTTCTAAATAATAATTAAACAACGAACAAAATGATTATTTAAAAAAAAAAAAAAAAATATAATAATAAATTTTTTTAAATATATAAATTTAATGTGCCTTGAATAAATTCATGAGTAAAACAATTAGACCAAAGCACAATAAAATTCTAATATCACAAGGTGAAAGTTTAGAAATAATACAGTGAATTTTCACAAATGGTATTAAATAAATTATCATTGCTATAATTATTTAAAATAAGTGTCAAAAATAATTCATGTTTAATAATCAAAATATAAAAACAGCAATAATAATACATTATTTTATTTTTTTAAATAATAAAATAATTCTAAAAAAAAAAAAAAAATACAACTGATTAGCAATAACATTAAAAAAATAAAAATTATGAAAAGTATTATGATTTTTAAAGAGAGAATAAGTACTTAAATAAAACAAAATTAATTTGAAAATATTCCAAGTGTACTTAAAAATTATGGGTAATTAGTTATAAATTACATATCAATTTATTTTGACGTAAATATTTTTAATGTGCCTGGTTAAATAATCTCCTGTTTTTGACAGAAATTTTAAATGAAAAAAAAAAAAAAAAAAAATAATTAAATAAATTAAAATCAAGTAATTAATTTAAAAAGATATTAAAAAAGAAAGTTTTAATTATTTTTTCAAGTATTTTTATTGTGGAGAATGTAAATAATTTTAATCCATCAAATAGACAGCTATTTTTATCATAAATAATTGTAAATAGATAAATAATCAAATGGAGAAAGATAAAAACTGGCTAAAATATTAAATTTTTAATTTGTGAATTATTGATATATTTACGTAATAATAAATCATTCCATATAATCTTCCGTAATATTTTATTTCTATATTTAAATTCAGTTTATTGAATTTTTTATTTAAATTTTTTATTATCGTGAGATTTTATTTTTTATTTTTCTCGAATTTAAATGATAAATAAACACGCCTATTCGTGTATTATTTTATAAATTAAATATTAAATCATTATAATGTACTTA
>WSYQ01000929.1:0-12566 GCA_011426435.1 Lysiphlebus fabarum
GGGGGTCGCTATTATTATTATTATCCATCCGCCATTTTGAACTTTAGATTTCCGCCATTTTAAAATTTGAATGCCGCCATTTTTAATTTTTAAATTCCGCCATCTTTAATTTTGAATACTTATGCTGCCATCTTCATTTTTTAAATGTTACTACTACTATATTTTTCTAACTTTGAAAAAAAATTTTTTACCTTGAACGAGATTCGAACCCGGGTCTCCACCGTGAAAGTCCAATGTGCTACCCACTCAACTGTTGATGCTCAGCGCTACTTTATCAATATATTTGATCATTATATTGACAATTAATGATTTCCTCTGTTTGATAAACGAGAAAAAAATTTGTTTCAATGGTGTTTTGATCTGAGGATTATGATAATAATAATCAATAACCTTTTAAGTTACACCATTGAAACAAATTTCGAAAGTATTATGCTACAATGAAAAGATATTATATTTAAAATAAACCTTCGATAGCTCAATTGGTAGAGGAATGGACTGTAATTGGTTCGATTTATTAAAAGAGTTATCCATTGGTCACTGGTTCGAACCCGGCTCGAAGGATTTTTTTTTTTTAATTCAATTTATAATTTCTTAAAAAACATCATTACCGATGGATGTTAATTTGATATTAAAGTTCAACTTTTGTAAACCATTGCGCTAGTAGTTTTTTTGAAAAGTGGGGATGATTCAATTTAAGTGAGTGCATCATCAAAATTTTTATTTAATTTCACAAGAGTTTAGTGAGTTTAGTCAGCATTCATTGATTTTCAAGGTTTTCAAGAAAAGCAAGGTTTTTTCGTATTAAAAGAATTAGCTATTGAACCATTAAGTTCTAAAGTGAAACCAAAAGCAATAATATTCAAACCACTATGTGATAGAGCATCATTAAGTGAAAAATATCAAGAAACAGTATCTAATTGTGAAATATATCATCATGAAATATCATAGGAAAACGGCACTGAAGAATACACTAATCTCACAAATATCATTAGTGAAGAGATTATTGGAAAATTTCATTATTTGTTCGTTAAAGGAAAAGATAAAAAAAAGTGGCTAACTCTTATACTTTCTCACAATTTACCAACAGTTTTCAACTTGGAGGATTGAGGATGTCCTGATATAAAAATACTTGAATCTAATCATCCAGCTATAAAACATGAATCAATGCATTTAAATAATGCATATTATAAATGTTCAGTTGAAAATGCACAAAGATATAAATCATGGTATAGCAAAACTTTTTCAATGAGATATAGTTTATATAAGTCCATAGCGCATTTTTGTGCTGTAACAAATATAAGTGATTTAGCTGAAGCAGAAATTACAACACTTCCATTACCAATAACTATAAAATTTCCATCGCATCAAATTGATGGAATCTGGGAGAAATTATCGTAAGAACAGCAGATAAATCCTTCAATTTTTAGATTAAGAAAATGCAAACAACACCCTTTGCAAAGTAACTCAAATAAAGATACCGATAAATGTGGTCTATCTCTTCATATTGCTATAAAAGATTGTTTAAAATGTATAGGAATAAATAATAAACAGTTTTGTTAATTTAAGATAAATAAATTAATAAATTAATAAATACATTTAAAATAATAAAAATTCTTCTTCTTAAATTTTTTAATGTAATATAATAAATAAGTTGAACCTATGTAAATTTCTATAAATTCTATATTTTAAGAGAAGATAAAACATGATGAAACAGTGTATAAAACAGTGTATAAGTTAATAAGTAAAGTTAACGATGTCAACTAGTAATCTTCTCTTAGCACACACAACTGGACTTAACGAGTCACAAACAAAGATCTTAAATGTTGGATTCGGAAAAGATAATGATATAAATATTCAAATTTGTGATAATATTTCAAAAAAAGAAGTTTTATTCCTAATAGATACATGGGAAATTTTTTTGAATAAATCTAAATTCATATCATCATGGTTTTCGGCTACTGAAAATACGAGTGAATTAGAAAATAAATATTCAACAATTAAATATGCATTGATATTGAAATAATTTTTGATTATTCACACAACACAAGATCTGTTGTTTTCAAGCAAGAAAGCAGTAAAATAGTATTGCTTGAAAACTCAATGAAAGAATTAATGAATAAAAGACCCTGGATCAGATACTGTATAAAAATTATAGAAACTATACCTGCAGTCCAATACAACTATGCTATTGTACGTTACTTACATAGATGTGTAAAACTAGAAAACTTTGCGATATTTCCAGAAAAAGACTTTTTAAAACGAATGTATTTGGATAATCATTAAGGATTTGCTTCGGCTATTTAAAAATATTCATTATTACCGACTACAATCAGTGTTGGGCATTTTTGCATTTTTGGAATATTATACGCATTTTCGTATAATACGGATAAAACGTATAATATGGCAGTGCTGCCATCGGTAAATAGATTTCCTATATGTTTATGGAACGCATTGTCAACAAAATTGTCAAAAAATATAACAATAATAATGTATTGTCAACATCAAAAATTTTTTAAAACAATTAAAATGTTTAATAAATAAGATTTTTATTAAAATGTTGAATAAAATAACTTTTTTAAAAAGAAAATTTTTTTATAACACTGTAATAAAAATTTAATTGTTAAATAAATAAAATAGGTGATAGAAACAAAAAAGAAAGGTTAGAAAATTATATAAACATTTCTCAATTAATTTTTTCAAGTCTTATTCATTGTCTAAAGAGTTTTTATTTATTTTTCAGAACTCTGCCACTTCTTAAGTCAACCTTAAACGTCAAAAATCTAGATCAACAGTGTCTCCAGGTGATGTTGATGATGCCTTGGGTCGCTTTTTCTTTGCCTGCAATATACCATTTAATGTCATATCATCAAAATATTTTAAATATTTTGTCAATACCATACATCAATTAAATCCATCAACAAAATACACAATACCGAACAGAAAAAAACTTTCTAGCAACATTTTAAATAAAATATATGATGATATTACAAAAGAAAGAGTTTCATTGCAAGGAACAGATGCTGTTTTGGTTATTGATGGCTGAAAAAATTCAGCTGCTAACACAAAGAATGTAGCTGCAATTCTTCATACTGTAAATTCAAAAAGTTTATTTTTAAATTCATGGGATTTAACTGGATTAAGAGAAACTGGTACTCAGCTGAAACTGATTGTTGATGAAGCTATAAAATTAGCTAAAGAAAGATTTAATATCATTCCATATGGTGTTGTTACTGACAATGCATCACCAATGATACGTATGGGTAAAGATGTCAATATTTGGCATTCAATTTGTCAGAGTCATAGTGCTAATTTATTGGCAAAAGATTTAGTTTCAAAAGATTTCTCACAAGCAGTAAATAAACTTTTGCGTCAATTTAAATTACCAGGTCCTGAAAATGAACTAATAAAAAGAGGAGGTTCGAGAATTATTTTAGCATGTGATACACGTTGGTGTAGTTATCGTGATGCATTTGGATGTTTGTTAAAAAACTTGAAAATTATGAAAGATTTAGTGAAAGAGAACTTCGTGATCTTGGATCCAGACAGCTTGAATATTTTTAATGATCTATCATTTTCTATGAAGTTGACTGATTATATTGTTTTATTCGATCCAGTTTGTCAAGTTATCAATACTTGTCAACGATCTAACTGCAGTATTGCTGAAGGTTGTGAAGAATGGTTGAAATTAAAAATACCAACAATTAATAATGATATTGATAAATTATTAAATAATCGATTACAAAAAGTTTTAACTCCAATTATACTAACTGCAAATATTCTCCACCCAGTGTTTCGTGGTAAAAGATTCAACCAAGATCACTCAAAAATGGAATTAATTTTTTAAAACAAGAACTAGGTTTGAAAAATGTACCAGATAATGTAAAAAAAACTTTTAAAGACATTCCAGGATTTACTGAATATTATAATGATGAAAATATTTTTAAAAAGTTAAAAAAAAAAAGTATTATTTCACCTGAAGATTTTTGGGAGTTAGTCTCACCAATTTACCCAGAACTTTCATCAATTGCAAAAAAATTATCGAATATACCTGCTGCTTCAGCACAAGTTGAAAGACTTTTTTCATTTTGGTCATTTGTCCACTCAGACATACGTAATCGCCTTACTGCTGTTCGATCAATGAAACTTATTGATATTTATTATCATTTTAAAATGGCTGATACTTTTGTTGATGAACACTATGATTTAATTGAGGAATAATTTCATGCATACACCCCAATTTACTTATCAAAATTAACTATCGTTTTGTTAATGTGAATTTTGATATTAAAGTTAAAAAAAAAACCTAGCAGGTGAAAAATAATTTAAAAAATCAACTTTTTGTACTATTAAGTTTCATAAATACTCATTTATTAAATTTTTTATTAATTAAACCTTAGTTACACGTTTATCAGAGAACTACTTGGTATGTAAACCAGTACCTCTGATCAATCACAATGAATTTAAGTTTGAATATAAATATTTACATATTGTATATCATAAAATTATTGAATTTGAATATTAATAGTTTTTTACATTACATATATATTTCTTGAATATCTTTTTTTTAACATCTATAAAATAAATAGTAAATAATAATAATAAAATTATTTGTAATTTTTTCAGTTTTTTGGTTTCAAACCACTAAAATATTCTAGTCTTATAAAAACTAGTTTTTTTTAAAATATTTGTATGTTAAATAATAATTTTTATCATACAATTGTTTGTACAATTATTTGTAGTCTTCTTTGTAGTTTTTTTTTGGTATCACAACTAGAATGTCAGTCTTGATATAACAACTTTACCTAAGCTACATAAAATAAATGTTAAACAATATGTAATTTAGTACGATATTTTTTAAAATTAAATATTGAAATAATAGAAGCTTTTTAAAATGCAAAGAATAAAATAAGTCATTAAATTCATCAAATTCATGTTGTTCCATATTATTAACATTAATAGGTAATAAAGTAATTTTTAGAAGAACTGCTGGACATTGAAGTAGCTTCAAAGCGAATCATGATAAATCAGGATGAGAATCAGATGCTGCTTCCCAATATGTCCACCAACTTTTATAGTTATCTAGACAAATTTTCGGAATTAGGAAGTTTCATCCCTTCCATAATATATATATTGTTACGTGCCAGGTTGATATTTTTATTAAATATTCAAATTTTTATCCTCGATACTGTTAAAATAAATTACAATTGATGAAATAATTAAATAATAAATTGATAATAATAGAAAAACAACAACCTGACATTTAACTATTTTTAATCCTCTTATTTTGCTATTACCTACAGGCTAGCGGGTTAGGAGGGAATGTGATTAGGTTGTAGAAAATAAATGTACCTTGTAGTTTTAAAATCCAATTGTTTTGAGGGCGCGTCAGTCTGGATAGCCGCCGTTGATGGAAGTCAATAGATCAAATACAAGATACAATGAATTAAATATATGAAGAAACACCCCGAATAATTAAGACTAAATAAATTTTCACTTCAATATTTTTCTTTTTTAAATCTAATTAAGTGTTTAATTATTTTATTGGATGTTAACAGATTTAAGTATAACAGGAGAGTGAGTTTTCTCTTAAAAATTTTTCTTTTTATATTTTCTTAACTTCTAAAATTTATGAGTGGGACTAATAATTAGCCAATGGCCAGTTATTGTTCCCATGGTAGTCAGCATTATAAAATTATTTGTCTTGACTTTAACGGATGTAAAATATTTATTTACAACGTCTTTTTGAATAATTAAAAATAGGTCAGCAAAATAAATGAAAAATTATAAAAATGTTAAAATAAAAATAATATAATTTTTAAATAACTAAAATATCGCGTTACATCCGGTAAATTCCAAACTCAAAAATTAATGGTTAAAATTTAAAAAGAAACGTGATCGCAAATGCGAATACGTAACAACTCCCTGCCCGATGAAATCGTTGGCTAGCTGTTTTAACGTGATGATTTTAGAAAAAGGATATATATTTCTATTACCAATGTACAAAGTTAAAACGTTAGAAAACAGGAGAGAGATCCGAACTCTCTCGCTGCCAGAACTAGAAGAAGGATATTAGCTTAAAATCTATTTGTCGCAAAAACTAGTTTTGCCTGAAGGTAGCTACCCTTAAAAACGGGGCCTTAGTGTAGAGTTAGAAGAACCCTATTATTTCGGCAAAGGCAGCCATATTTATTATTTGTATTTAAAAGTGATAATTATAATTTTTCTGATAATAGTCGATGACGACCGCAGGTCGTAACAATAGTAAGCATTATGAAATTATTATAAAATTATTTGTCTTGACTTTAACGGATGTAAAATATTTATTTTCAACGTCTTTTTGAATAATTAAAATAGGTCAGCAAAATTAAATGAAAAATAAAAATAATACAATTTTTAAATAAAATAAATAACTAAAATATCGCGTTACATCCGGTAAAGTCCAAACTAAAAAATTAATAGTTAAAATTTAAAAAGAAACGTAATCGCAAATGCGAATACGTAACAAGATATAAATTTTTATTAAAAGATCGACATTAGAAAAAATTAATTAAAAATTTCAAGCCTGGGCCCAACTGAACCCCCTATCTTCTCTGCACTTTCAAATTCGGGTCATAGGTTCCTCCCTATCTGACATGTTTTTATAACAATAAATTATTGTTAATATTTTTTAGAATTATTTTTAATACTAGACCCTTTGGCGCGCTTCGCGCGCCTTCATGTTTTTATGTGAATGATGTTAAAATTAATTTACTGTTTAATTATTAATGTTTTTTATTATATTATTCATGATTAAGTTGCTTTCCATAATACTTAAAGAAAAGTTCATTTGGTGATCACATAGTTTCAAATGTTCAGTTTGTATACTTTTCCAAAAAAAAAAAAAAAATATACAAAATTCACGTCAATTCAAGTTGAATTTACACTGCCAACCCTCTTGGTGTCGTCGAACGAACAAACACTAAACTTGGCAAATTTTAAATTTACAAAATTCTGGTCAATTCAAGTTTAATTTACACCGCCAACCCTGTGGATATTCGAGATAAGGATGAAACATGGCAAGCTAATCTTGTTGAAATGATCAAACATTCAAGAGTTAACTCTGGATATAATTATATTTTAACTGTTATTGATATTTTTTCAAAATTTGCTTGGGCTGTTGGACTTAAAACAAAAACTGGAAAAGAAGTGTCAACTGCAATGGAATCAATATTTAAACAAGGACGAATCTGTAAAAATCTTCACGTGGATCAAGGAAAAGAATTTTATAATACTTCGTTTGAAGCAATGTTGAAAAAATTCAATGTTCACATGTATTCAACGTTTACTCATTTGAAAGCATCAATAGTTGAACGATTTAATAGAACAAAAAAAAATAAATTGTTCTTTGAATTCAGCATGCAAGGAAATTATAGATGGTTGAAACTATTGCCATTATTAATTGAAGAATATAATAATACGAAACATCGCACAATTGAAATGAAACCAGTTGAAGTTATCGGAGAAAATATAAAAATTCTAAAACAGACTGTATTTAATAGCTCAAATCATTGTTATGTGAAAATAAAATTTAAAATAAATCAACATGTTAGGATAAGTAAATATAAACATGTTTTTGAGAAAGGATATAAGCAATATTGGGAGTATGCAATACTACTTGGAATGTGTTTTTGATAAATTTGATTTTTTTCGTTTTTTTCGTTAGATACTTTTTCCAACAAACATTCTAAATCATTATAAATTATAAATGGTACAGTTAATTGAATTTTATAACTTTTAAATTTCAAAATATTATTTTTTTCTGATGGTAATATCATAGCACTTTATATTTTTCTTTGCATAATTTTTCATGATTATCACGAGATCGTTGAGAATGAAAATAACATAAACAGCGATCACGAATAATTTTTTTGTTTTTATTTTTAGAAACTTGCGCATAAACTAATTTCTAAATCATCATCATCATCATCATCATCATCATCATCATCATCATCATCATCATCATCATCATCATCATCATCATCATCATCATCATCATCATCATCATCATCATCATCATTATCATCATCATTATCATCATCATTATTTTTAATTCCATAAATATTTATTTTCAATTTATTTTGTTTTTCAAAAAATTTAATTTTTTCCCATGTTAATGGAAAAGTTATTCCATCGAAATTCAATTCATTAACATGTTCTGTATAATTACTTACTCTGTTACTATTGATAGATACTTCATATAAACATGCTAAAACCGACCAAATAAAACAAAAATTATCTAAATTTTGGACGTTCACAACTGAATGAGTTTTTTGGATTCATAATGGTAATTCATCAAAAGATGAATTACCACCTCGTAATGGTGTATAATGATTAACTTGAACTTCGAGATGTAAAATTTCAAGTAATGACCAACCAGATCCTTTTAATTGCACTTCTTCAACATCTTCTAACAAATGTTCAAAATTATCATTAAATATTTGATTAAGATCTGATGATTGTAAAACTTTAAAACTACCTTCACTAAAATATTTTGTTCCAACTTCTATGCTTTTTGTTTGCTGTTTTTGAATTTCATAGTTTAAAGCTAAAACTGTATTCTTTTTTAATGCATTTTTATTTTCGAAAGTATGATTTATCTGTTTTATCAACATTTTTTTAGCATCGAACATGAATTTTTTCAAATTTTTATGTTTTAAATTCACGATAACACCTGCTGTCATTCTATTTTTGAATGCATTTTCTAAGTCTTGCCATTCAATGTAATTTTCAGTAGAGTTAATCGATGAATTTTCGTCAATTGTAGAAGATACAGCAGCACTTCGTTTCTGCAACTTTTCCAATTTCTACAACAAACCTGTCAGTATGGCAATTATTGTTTGCGTTAATCTTCTATGAGCAACTGACAAGTTCTTTATTGTTAAATTAAACTTCGTAATATCTCTACGTATTGAAGTAATAGTAGAATTAAGCTAGATTGATTCGGGTTCAGTTCAAGAAGTTGATAATTTTTTCGATAATCTCCTCGAATAAGTTTATCTTGTTTGCATAGATCCATTATGTATTACTATAAAAGTTATAACTAACTTAAAAAAAAAATTTTGAAGGTTAACCACGTTTCTGAAATTTTCTATACCAGAATAAGAGAAGGTGCAACAGCAAAAAAAAAAAAAATCGTAGACCCCTCCGTAATGTGATAAATATCTGTGCACTTTATTCCATGAAAAAAAATATATAGATAATTACGAAAAATGAATATATAAAATAATAAAAAGCAAACTATAATTTTGTAACTCTGTCAGTTGAAAAGTTTTTCAACTAAACTAAAATAATAATTTTCAAAAAAAAATTTTTGAAGGTTAAGCACGTTTTTCAGAATATAAAAAATGAAGACATACCTGAATCAGACAGACCTGTAAAAAAACGCAAAATACTCCCACGTTGCGAATCGCGACCTCTATGATTAATTCTACCCCCCCCCCCTTTTTTTCGTTAAAATCCAATTGAATACAAGCTTAAAAGACAAGGTTGGTTCTGACGAGCAAAAAAAAAAGGTCATCAAAATAATTGATGTGAAAAAATGTAAATAATAATCAATTGTAAACAATATGTTGAGAAATAAAAATAAAATAAAAAAATAAAATGAAATAAAAAGAATGAGACAAAATATAAGAATTTATATGAAATTTAATTTTATTACTTAATTATTTACATTGACTAAATTAACTAATTATACTTAATGCTAATAAAGAAAGTAGTCTTCTGCCCACACTGGAACGAAACACCGGCGCCCAGTTCTAGAGCAATCTCTTGGAATGTATCTGCAGTCGTAGAAATCCACGTTCCGCCGTCTGTCCACAAATTCCTCCGAGTCCAAAATCACGGTTTTGGCATCATCGTCGTCATACACAGCTTCTGGTTCTCAATTCTGGTTCTGGTTCATCTTCTCCTTCTGATTCGACCTCTTCTTTTTTAACTGGGACAAAATAAAAACAAAAAAACAAAATAAAATCAGTAATTAATCAAAATAAAATGAAAACAAAAAAACAAAATAAAATCAGTAATTAATCCAAATAAAATAAAAACAAAATAACTAAATTAATAATTAAAAAAAAATACTCACTTCTATATAGCTGTGGTGCTGGGTCGAATGAAATCCCTGCAGCAAATCCTTCGGGGTTGATCATTTGTCTGTCTTCTCCTTCTGATTCGACCTCTTTTTTTTTGACTGGAACAAAAAAACAAAAAACAAAAATAAAATTAGTATTTAAATAAAAATAAATAAATAATAATAATAAAAAAAAACTTACTCTCAAATAATTGTGGTACTGGATATAAACTCATCTGAAAGAATAAAATATATATAAATAATTATTAAAAAAAAAAACTCATTAAAGAAAATTAACGGAAATTAAATGAAAAAAAATGAAAATAAAAAACGAAACACACGGAAAAAAAACTATTAATCGCGCACTTTTTTAAAAAAAATTAATTAAATAAAAGAAAATTAAATAAAATAAAATATAATTAAACAAAATAAAACTAACAATTAATAAAATGTAAAATTAATAAAATAAAAAACTGATAGAAAATCACGAGCACATGTTGGAAAAAAATAAAATATGACCAAACACACGGAAAAAACTATCGCGCACATTGTAAAAAAAAAAACATAATCAAAGAAAATGAAATATATTGAAATAAAAGAAAAACGAATAAATAAATTAAAAAAATAACTTACCTTTTTTTCAAATTACACTGTTATCGCAATCACGCACTTTTCACAACCAAGGTTAAAACGATAAGATCTGTTAACCGTGGAATTAATGGAATAACTGTTACTCTTAGCTTTAGCTACATACACCACCTTTTATCAATAACATTCATCACTTTGATTGACTACTAGTGATCCAAGAAAAATCCCTTTTAAATGAATATTTTAAAAAAATTGTTTCTTTTTTTTAAAAAAATTTTTATAAACTAATTCGACCCTTGGGATTTCGGAAAAATTATTTAAAAAATTCTACCCCCCTCGGAAAGGGGTGAAAAAAAAAAAATAAAAAAAAAATCGTTAATTTCTCGGTTTCTAACAATTATAGAAAAAAAAGTTTAAAATAAAAATTGTAGATTAAATTTTTTTAAGGGGGGTACTTCAAATGAATTTTTTTGATTAAACTAACCGTTTAATTAATATTAATTTTTTAAGTTGTAGATAATTATTATTTTGGGGTAGGAATTTATCTGATGACGTCAAAAAAAAAAAAAAAACACGCACACGATCGATAAAAAAAAAAATAAAAGAAAAAAAACAAAAACAAAGACACACTTATGAAAAATAAAGATAGAAAAAAAAAATAACTCTGGACGGATATTTCTTTTTAATTTCATTTTTATTCGCGTCCGATCCATTCATGACCTAAAAGTATAAACAAAAGCAATTATTTATAATAAATAAAATTAACAATTGCATAGTAGCTTCAAAAATGAATCGATTTCAAAAATTTTTTTTTTGTTTAAAAGAGACAAGTGCAAACAATTATATTATTAGAAAAAAAAAATTTTTTTACTTCATAAATTATAACAAAACAATTTGTTATTAAAAAATTATTATTAAAAAATAAATAAAAACTTTAATAATCGATCGATTTCAAAAATTTTTTTTTTGTTTAAAAGAGACAAGTGCAAACAATTATATTATTAAAAAAAAAAAAATTTTTTCACTTCATAAATTATAACAAAACAATTTGTTATTAAAAAATAAATAAAAACTTTAATAATCGATCGATTTCAAAAATTTTTTTTTTGTTTAAAAGAGACAAGTGCAAACAATTATATTATTAAAAAAAAAAATTTTTTTCACTTCATAAATTATAACAAAACAATTTGTTATTAAAAAATTATTATTAAAAAATAAATAAAAACTTTAATAATCGATCGATTTCAAAAATTTTTTTTTTGTTTAAAAGAGACAAGTGCAAACAATTATATTATTAAAAAAAAAAATTTTTTCACTTCATAAATTATAACAAAACAATTTGTTATTAAAAAATAAATAAAAACTTTAATAATCGATCGATTTCAAAAATTTTTTTTTTGTTTAAAAGAGACAAGTGCAAACAATTATATTATTAAAAAAAAAAATTTTTTTCACTTCATAAATTATAACAAAACAATTTGTTATTAAAAAATTATTATTAAAAAATAAATAAAAACTTTAATAATCGATCGATTTCAAAAATTTTTTTTTTGTTCCAAAGGCACTGATTTTTACTAATACGAGGTTAGGACAAAAAAAAATTTTTACTTGAAAAATAACAACAATATAAATTGTTTATTAAAAATTTATATTAAAAATTAAATTATAATTTTAATTATTCATCGATTTTGATTTTTTTTTTTTCGTTTAAAAAGGATAAATACAAACTTTATGATTTATAGAAAAAGAAAAATTTTACGTTGAAAAATAACAACAATATAAATTGTTACTTAAAGATTAATATTAAAAATTGAATTATAACTTCAACAATCGATTTCGATTTTTTTTTTTTTTTTAACTTTTTTTTTCATAG
>WSYQ01000930.1:0-31551 GCA_011426435.1 Lysiphlebus fabarum
GTTTTATAACGTCATAAAACAGCTATATCTGTCAATATTCATTAAATTTCATTTACAAATCGCTAGTTATAAAGTATGAAACTGAAAGAACATGGAAAAACGTTGATTTTCAAGGTGCAAACTTTCATATTTTTTCTTCTAAAATAAACAACGATTACAATAATTCAGATAATTAAACATGTTATAACGTCATAAAACAGCTATATCTGTCAATATTCATTGAATTTCATTTAAAATTCATTATTTATAAAGTTTGAAACTGAAAGAACATGGAAAAACGTCGATTTTCAAGGTCCAAACTTTCAAATTTTTTTCTTGTAAAATAACAAATGTTTACAATAACTCAGATGTTTAAACGTTTTATAACGTCATAAAACACCTATATCTGTCAATATTTATAGAGATTCACTTGAAAATCGCTAGTTATAAAGTTTGATACAGAAAAAACTTGAAAAAACGTCGATTTTCAAGGTCCAAACTTTTAAATTTTTTTCTTATAAATCAACGAATGTTTACAATAACTCAGATGTTTAAACGTTTCATAACGTCATAAAACCCCTATATCAGGCAATATTTATTGAATTTAACTTGAAAATCATTATTTTTAATGTTTGAAACTGAAAGAACATGGAAAAACGTCGATTTTCAAGGTCCAAACTTTCAAATTTTTTTCTTCTAAAATAACGAATGTTTACAAAAACTTAGATGTTTAAACGTTTTATAACGTCATAAAACAGCTATATCTGTCAATATTTATAGAGATTCACTTGAAAATCGCTAGTTATAAAGTTTGATACAGAAAAAACTTGAAAAAACGTCGATTTTCAAATTTTTTTCTTCGAAAATAAACAATGATTTAATAATACAGATGTTTAAACGTGTTATAACGTCATAAAACACCTATATTTGTGAATATTCATTGAATTTCATTTAAAATTCATTAGTTATAAAGTCTGACACTAAAAAAACTTGAAAAAACGTCGATTTTCAAGGTCCAAACTTTTAAATTTTTTTCTTATAAATCAACGAATGTTTACAATAACTCAGATGTTTAAACGTTTCATAACGTCATAAAACCCCTATATCTGTCAATATTTATTGAATTTCATTTACAAATCGCTAGTTATAAAGTATGAAACTGAAAGAACATGGAAAAACGTTGATTTTCAAGGTGCAAACTTTCATATTTTTTCTTCTAAAATAAACAACGATTACAATAATTCAGATAATTAAACATGTTATAACGTCATAAAACAGCTATATATGTCAATATTTATTGAATTTCATTTAAAATTCATTATTTATAAAGTTTGAAACTGAAAGAACATGGAAAAACGTCGATTTTCAAGGTCCAAACTTTCAAATTTTTTTCTTCTAAAATAACGAATGTTTACAAAAACTTAGATGTTTAAACGTTTTATAACGTCATAAAACAGCTATATCTGTCAATATTCATTGAATTTCATTTACAAATCGCTAGTTATAAAGTATGAAACTGAAAGAACATGGAAAAACGTTGATTTTCAAGGTGCAAACTTTCATATTTTTTCTTCTAAAATAAACAACGATTACAATAATTCAGATAATTAAACATGTTATAACGTCATAAAACAGCTATATCTGTCAATATTCATTGAATTTCATTTAAAATTCATTATTTATAAAGTTTGAAACTGAAAGAACATGGAAAAACGTCGATTTTCAAGGTCCAAACTTTCAAATTTTTTTCTTCTAAAATAACGAATGTTTACAAAAACTTAGATGTTTGAACGTTTTATAACGTCATAAAACAGCTATATCTGTCAATATTCATTAAATTTCATTTACAAATCGCTAGTTATAAAGTATAAAACTGAAAAAACTTGAAAAAACGTCGATTTTCAAATTTTTTTCTTCTAAAACTTAGATGTTTAAACGTTTTATAACGTCATAAAACAGCTATATCTGTCAATATTCATTAAATTTCATTTACAAATCGCTAGTTATAAAGTATGAAACTGAAAGAACATGGAAAAACGTTGATTTTCAAGGTGCAAACTTTCATATTTTTTCTTCTAAAATAAACAACGATTACAATAATTCAGATAATTAAACATGTTATAACGTCATAAAACAGCTATATCTGTCAATATTCATTGAATTTCATTTGAAATTCATTATTTATAAAGTTTGAAACTGAAAGAACATGGAAAAACGTCGATTTTCAAGGTCTAAACTTTCAAATATTTTTCTTGTAAAATAACAAATGTTTACAATAACTCAGATGTTTAAACGTTTCATAACGTCATAAAACCCCTATATCTGTCAATATTTATTGAATTTAACTTGAAAATCATTATTTATAATGTTTGAAACTGAAAAAACATGGAAAAAAGTCGTTTTTCAAGGTCCAAACTTTCAAATTTTTTTCTTGTAAAATAACGAATGTTTACAAAAACTTAGATGTTTAAACGTTTTATAACGTCATAAAACAGCTATATCTGTCAATATTTATTGAATTTCATTTAAAATTCATTATTTATAAAGTTTGAAACTGAAAGAACATGGAAAAACGTCGATTTTCAAGGTCCAAACTTTCAAATTTTTTTCTTCTAAAATAACGAATGTTTACAAAAACTTAGATGTTTGAACGTTTTATAACGTCATAAAACAGCTATATCTGTCAATATTTATTGAATTTTATTTAAAATTCATTATTTATAAAGTTTGAAACTGAAAGAACATGGAAAAACGTCGATTTTCAAGGTCCAAACTTTCAAATTTTTTTCTTCTAAAATAACGAATGTTTACAAAAACTTAGATGTTTGAACGTTTTATAACGTCATAAAACAGCTATATCTGTCAATATTTATTGAATTTCATTTAAAATTCATTATTTATAAAGTTTGAAACTGAAAGAACATGGAAAAACGTCGATTTTCAAGGTCCAAACTTTCAAATTTTTTTCTTCTAAAATAACGAATGTTTACAAAAACTTAGATGTTTAAACGTTTTATAACGTCATAAAACAGCTATATCTGTCAATATTCATTAAATTTCATTTACAAATCGCTAGTTATAAAGTATGAAACTGAAAGAACATGGAAAAACGTTGATTTTCAAGGTGCAAACTTTCATATTTTTTCTTCTAAAATAAACAACGATTACAATAATTCAGATAATTAAACATGTTATAACGTCATAAAACAGCTATATCTGTCAATATTCATTGAATTTCATTTAAAATTCATTATTTATAAAGTTTGAAACTGAAAGAACATGGAAAAACGTCGATTTTCAAGGTCCAAACTTTCAAATTTTTTTCTTCTAAAATAACCAATGTTTACAATAACTCAGATGTTTAAACGTTTTATAACGTCATAAAACACCTATATCTGTCAATATTTATAGAGATTCACTTGAAAATCGCTAGTTATAAA
This sequence comes from Lysiphlebus fabarum, assembly GCA_011426435.1. Classification (NCBI taxonomy): domain Eukaryota; kingdom Metazoa; phylum Arthropoda; class Insecta; order Hymenoptera; family Braconidae; genus Lysiphlebus; species Lysiphlebus fabarum. The sequence goes on from WSYQ01000930.1 coordinate 3,420, forward strand.
GTTTGATACAGAAAAAACTTGAAAAAACGTCGATTTTCAAGGTCCAAACTTTTAAATTTTTTTCTTATAAATCAACGAATGTTTACAATAACTCAGATGTTTAAACGTTTTATAACGTCATAAAACCCCTATATCAGGCAATATTTATTGAATTTAACTTGAAAATCATTATTTTTAATGTTTGAAACTGAAAGAACATGGAAAAACGTCGATTTTCAAGGTCCAAACTTTCAAATTTTTTTCTTCTAAAATAACGAATGTTTACAAAAACTTAGATGTTTAAACGTTTTATAACGTCATAAAACAGCTATATCTGTCAATATTTATAGAGATTCACTTAAAAATCGCTAGTTATAAAGTTTGATACAGAAAAAACTTGAAAAAACGTCGATTTTCAAATTTTTTTCTTCGAAAATAAACAATGATTTAATAATACAGATGTTTAAACGTGTTATAACGTCATAAAACACCTATATTTGTGAATATTCATTGAATTTCATTTAAAATTCATTAGTTATAAAGTCTGACACTAAAAAAACTTGAAAAAACGTCGATTTTCAAGGTCCAAACTTTTAAATTTTTTTCTTATAAATCAACGAATGTTTACAATAACTCAGATGTTTAAACGTTTCATAACGTCATAAATCCCCTATATCTGTCAATATTTATTGAATTTCATTTACAAATCGCTAGTTATAAAGTATGAAACTGAAAGAACATGGAAAAACGTTGATTTTCAAGGTGCAAACTTTCAAATTTTTTTCTTGTAAAATAACGAATGTTTACAAAAACTCAGATGTTTAAACGTTTTATAACGTAATAAAACAGCTATATCTGTCGATATTCATTGAATTTAATGTACAAATTGCTAGTTATAAAGTTTGATACTGAAAGAACATGGAAAAACGTTGATTTTCAAAGTCCAAACTTTCAAATTTTTTTCTTGTAAAATAACGAATATTTACAATAATTCAGATAATTAAACATGTTATAACGTCATAAAACAGCTATATCTGTCAATATTTATTGAATTTCATTTAAAATTCATTATTTATAAAGTTTGAAACTGAAAGAACATGGATAAACGTCGCTTTTCAAGGTCGAAACTTTCAAATTTTTTTCTTCTAAAATAACGAATGTTTACAAAAACTTAGATGTTCAAACGTTTTATAACGTCATAAAACAGCTATATCTGTCAATATTCATTAAATTTCATTTACAAATCGCTAGTTATAAAGTATGAAACTGAAAGAACATGGAAAAACGTTGATTTTCAAGGTGCAAACTTTCATATTTTTTCTTCTAAAATAAACAACGATTACAATAATTCAGATAATTAAACATGTTATAACGTCATAAAACAGCTATATCTGTCAATATTCATTGAATTTCATTTAAAATTCATTATTTATAAAGTTTGAAACTGAAAGAACATGGAAAAACGTCGATTTTCAAGGTCCAAACTTTCAAATTTTTTTCTTGTAAAATAACAAATGTTTACAATAACTCAGATGTTTAAACGTTTTATAACGTCATAAAACACCTATATCTGTCAATATTTATAGAGATTCACTTGAAAATCGCTAGTTATAAAGTTTGATACAGAAAAAACTTGAAAAAACGTCGATTTTCAAGGTCCAAACTTTTAAATTTTTTTCTTATAAATCAACGAATGTTTACAATAACTCAGATGTTTAAACGTTTCATAACGTCATAAAACCCCTATATCAGGCAATATTTATTGAATTTAACTTGAAAATCATTATTTTTAATGTTTGAAACTGAAAGAACATGGAAAAACGTCGATTTTCAAGGTCCAAACTTTCAAATTTTTTTCTTCTAAAATAACGAATGTTTACAAAAACTTAGATGTTTGAACGTTTTATAACGTCATAAAACAGCTATATCTGTCAATATTTATAGAGATTCACTTGAAAATCGCTAGTTATAAAGTTTGATACAGAAAAAACTTGAAAAAACGTCGATTTTCAAATTTTTTTCTTCGAAAATAAACAATGATTTAATAATACAGATGTTTAAACGTGTTATAACGTCATAAAACACCTATATTTGTGAATATTCATTGAATTTCATTTAAAATTCATTAGTTATAAAGTCTGACACTAAAAAAACTTGAAAAAACGTCGATTTTCAAGGTCCAAACTTTTAAATTTTTTTCTTATAAATCAACGAATGTTTACAATAACTCAGATGTTTAAACGTTTCATAACGTCATAAAACCCCTATATCTGTCAATATTTATTGAATTTCATTTACAAATCGCTAGTTATAAAGTATGAAACTGAAAGAACATGGAAAAACGTTGATTTTCAAGGTGCAAACTTTCATATTTTTTCTTCTAAAATAAACAACGATTACAATAATTCAGATAATTAAACATGTTATAACGTCATAAAACAGCTATATATGTCAATATTTATTGAATTTCATTTAAAATTCATTATTTATAAAGTTTGAAACTGAAAGAACATGGAAAAACGTCGATTTTCAAGGTCCAAACTTTCAAATTTTTTTCTTCTAAAATAACGAATGTTTACAAAAACTTAGATGTTTAAACGTTTTATAACGTCATAAAACAGCTATATCTGTCAATATTCATTGAATTTCATTTACAAATCGCTAGTTATAAAGTATGAAACTGAAAGAACATGGAAAAACGTTGATTTTCAAGGTGCAAACTTTCATATTTTTTCTTCTAAAATAAACAACGATTACAATAATTCAGATAATTAAACATGTTATAACGTCATAAAACAGCTATATCTGTCAATATTCATTGAATTTCATTTAAAATTCATTATTTATAAAGTTTGAAACTGAAAGAACATGGAAAAACGTCGATTTTCAAGGTCCAAACTTTCAAATTTTTTTCTTCTAAAATAACGAATGTTTACAAAAACTTAGATGTTTGAACGTTTTATAACGTCATAAAACAGCTATATCTGTCAATATTCATTAAATTTCATTTACAAATCGCTAGTTATAAAGTATAAAACTGAAAAAACTTGAAAAAACGTCGATTTTCAAATTTTTTTCTTCTAAAACTTAGATGTTTAAACGTTTTATAACGTCATAAAACAGCTATATCTGTCAATATTCATTAAATTTCATTTACAAATCGCTAGTTATAAAGTATGAAACTGAAAGAACATGGAAAAACGTTGATTTTCAAGGTGCAAACTTTCATATTTTTTCTTCTAAAATAAACAACGATTACAATAATTCAGATAATTAAACATGTTATAACGTCATAAAACAGCTATATCTGTCAATATTCATTGAACTTCATTTGAAATTCATTAGTTATAAAGTTTGAAACTGAAAGAACATGGAAAAACGTCGATTTTCAAGGTCTAAACTTTCAAATATTTTTCTTGTAAAATAACAAATGTTTACAATAACTCAGATGTTTAAACGTTTCATAACGTCATAAAACCCCTATATCTGTCAATATTTATTGAATTTAACTTGAAAATCATTATTTATAATGTTTGAAACTGAAAAAACATGGAAAAAAGTCGTTTTTCAAGGTCCAAACTTTCAAATTTTTTTCTTGTAAAATAACGAATGTTTACAAAAACTTAGATGTTTAAACGTTTTATAACGTCATAAAACAGCTATATCTGTCGATATTCATTGAATTTAATGTACAAATTGCTAGTTATAAAGTTTGATACTGAAAGAACATGGAAAAACGTTGATTTTCAAAGTCCAAACTTTCAAATTTTTTTCTTGTAAAATAACGAATATTTACAATAATTCAGATAATTAAACATGTTATAACGTCATAAAACAGCTATATCTGTCAATATTTATTGAATTTCATTTAAAATTCATTATTTATAAAGTTTGAAACTGAAAGAACATGGATAAACGTCGCTTTTCAAGGTCGAAACTTTCAAATTTTTTTCTTCTAAAATAACGAATGTTTACAAAAACTTAGATGTTTAAACGTTTTATAACGTCATAAAACAGCTATATCTGTCAATATTCATTAAATTTCATTTACAAATCGCTAGTTATAAAGTATGAAACTGAAAGAACATGGAAAAACGTTGATTTTCAAGGTGCAAACTTTCATATTTTTTCTTCTAAAATAAACAACGATTACAATAATTCAGATAATTAAACATGTTATAACGTCATAAAACAGCTATATCTGTCAATATTCATTGAATTTCATTTAAAATTCATTATTTATAAAGTTTGAAACTGAAAGAACATGGAAAAACGTCGATTTTCAAGGTCCAAACTTTCAAATTTTTTTCTTCTAAAATAACGAATGTTTACAAAAACTTAGATGTTTGAACGTTTTATAACGTCATAAAACAGCTATATCTGTCAATATTCATTGAATTTAATGTACAAATTGCTAGTTATAAAGTTTGATACTGAAAGAACATGGAAAAACGTTGATTTTCAAAGTCCAAACTTTCAAATTTTTTTCTTGTAAAATAACGAATATTTACAATAATTCAGATAATTAAACATGTTATAACGTCATAAAACAGCTATATCTGTCAATATTTATTGAATTTCATTTAAAATTCATTATTTATAAAGTTTGAAACTGAAAGAACATGGAAAAACGTCGCTTTTCAAGGTCGAAACTTTCAAATTTTTTTCTTCTAAAATAACGAATGTTTACAAAAACTTAGATGTTTAAACGTTTTATAACGTCATAAAACAGCTATATCTGTCAATATTCATTAAATTTCATTTACAAATCGCTAGTTATAAAGTATGAAACTGAAAGAACATGGAAAAACGTTGATTTTCAAGGTGCAAACTTTCATATTTTTTCTTCTAAAATAAACAACGATTACAATAATTCAGATAATTAAACATGTTATAACGTCATAAAACAGCTATATCTGTCAATATTCATTGAATTTCATTTAAAATTCATTATTTATAAAGTTTGAAACTGAAAGAACATGGAAAAACGTCGATTTTCAAGGTCCAAACTTTCAAATTTTTTTCTTCTAAAATAACCAATGTTTACAATAACTCAGATGTTTAAACGTTTTATAACGTCATAAAACACCTATATCTGTCAATATTTATAGAGATTCACTTGAAAATCGCTAGTTATAAAGTTTGATACAGAAAAAACTTGAAAAAACGTCGATTTTCAAGGTCCAAACTTTTAAATTTTTTTCTTATAAATCAACGAATGTTTACAATAACTCAGATGTTTAAACGTTTCATAACGTCATAAAACCCCTATATCAGGCAATATTTATTGAATTTAACTTGAAAATCATTATTTTTAATGTTTGAAACTGAAAGAACATGGAAAAACGTCGATTTTCAAGGTCCAAACTTTCAAATTTTTTTCTTCTAAAATAACGAATGTTTACAAAAACTTAGATGTTTAAACGTTTCATAACGTCATAAAACAGCTATATCTGTCAATATTTATAGAGATTCACTTAAAAATCGCTAGTTATAAAGTTTGATACAGAAAAAACTTGAAAAAACGTCGATTTTCAAATTTTTTTCTTCGAAAATAAACAATGATTTAATAATACAGATGTTTAAACGTGTTATAACGTCATAAAACACCTATATTTGTGAATATTCATTGAATTTCATTTAAAATTCATTAGTTATAAAGTCTGACACTAAAAAAACTTGAAAAAACGTCGATTTTCAAGGTCCAAACTTTTAAATTTTTTTCTTATAAATCAACGAATGTTTACAATAACTCAGATGTTTAAACGTTTCATAACGTCATAAAACCCCTATATCTGTCAATATTTATTGAATTTCATTTACAAATCGCTAGTTATAAAGTATGAAACTGAAAGAACATGGAAAAACGTTGATTTTCAAGGTGCAAACTTTCATATTTTTTCTTCTAAAATAAACAACGATTACAATAATTCAGATAATTAAACATGTTATAACGTCATAAAACAGCTATATATGTCAATATTTATTGAATTTCATTTAAAATTCATTATTTATAAAGTTTGAAACTGAAAGAACATGGAAAAACGTCGATTTTCAAGGTCCAAACTTTCAAATTTTTTTCTTCTAAAATAACGAATGTTTACAAAAACTTAGATGTTTAAACGTTTTATAACGTCATAAAACAGCTATATCTGTCAATATTCATTGAATTTCATTTACAAATCGCTAGTTATAAAGTATGAAACTGAAAGAACATGGAAAAACGTTGATTTTCAAGGTGCAAACTTTCATATTTTTTCTTCTAAAATAAACAACGATTACAATAATTCAGATAATTAAACATGTTATAACGTCATAAAACAGCTATATCTGTCAATATTCATTGAATTTCATTTAAAATTCATTATTTATAAAGTTTGAAACTGAAAGAACATGGAAAAACGTCGATTTTCAAGGTCCAAACTTTCAAATTTTTTTCTTCTAAAATAACGAATGTTTACAAAAACTTAGATGTTTGAACGTTTTATAACGTCATAAAACAGCTATATCTGTCAATATTTATTGAATTTCATTTAAAATTCATTATTTATAAAGTTTGAAACTGAAAGAACATGGAAAAACGTCGATTTTCAAGGTCCAAACTTTCAAATTTTTTTCTTCTAAAATAACGAATGTTTACAAAAACTTAGATGTTTGAACGTTTTATAACGTCATAAAACAGCTATATCTGTCAATATTTATTGAATTTTATTTAAAATTCATTATTTATAAAGTTTGAAACTGAAAGAACATGGAAAAACGTCGATTTTCAAGGTCCAAACTTTCAAATTTTTTTCTTCTAAAATAACGAATGTTTACAAAAACTTAGATGTTTGAACGTTTTATAACGTCATAAAACAGCTATATCTGTCAATATTTATTGAATTTCATTTAAAATTCATTATTTATAAAGTTTGAAACTGAAAGAACATGGAAAAACGTCGATTTTCAAGGTCCAAACTTTCAAATTTTTTTCTTCTAAAATAACGAATGTTTACAAAAACTTAGATGTTTAAACGTTTTATAACGTCATAAAACAGCTATATCTGTCAATATTCATTAAATTTCATTTACAAATCGCTAGTTATAAAGTATGAAACTGAAAGAACATGGAAAAACGTTGATTTTCAAGGTGCAAACTTTCATATTTTTTCTTCTAAAATAAACAACGATTACAATAATTCAGATAATTAAACATGTTATAACGTCATAAAACAGCTATATCTGTCAATATTCATTGAATTTCATTTAAAATTCATTATTTATAAAGTTTGAAACTGAAAGAACATGGAAAAACGTCGATTTTCAAGGTCCAAACTTTCAAATTTTTTTCTTCTAAAATAACCAATGTTTACAATAACTCAGATGTTTAAACGTTTTATAACGTCATAAAACACCTATATCTGTCAATATTTATAGAGATTCACTTGAAAATCGCTAGTTATAAAGTTTGATACAGAAAAAACTTGAAAAAACGTCGATTTTCAAGGTCCAAACTTTTAAATTTTTTTCTTATAAATCAACGAATGTTTACAATAACTCAGATGTTTAAACGTTTCATAACGTCATAAAACCCCTATATCAGGCAATATTTATTGAATTTAACTTGAAAATCATTATTTTTAATGTTTGAAACTGAAAGAACATGGAAAAACGTCGATTTTCAAGGTCCAAACTTTCAAATTTTTTTCTTCTAAAATAACGAATGTTTACAAAAACTTAGATGTTTAAACGTTTCATAACGTCATAAAACAGCTATATCTGTCAATATTTATAGAGATTCACTTAAAAATCGCTAGTTATAAAGTTTGATACAGAAAAAACTTGAAAAAACGTCGATTTTCAAATTTTTTTCTTCGAAAATAAACAATGATTTAATAATACAGATGTTTAAACGTGTTATAACGTCATAAAACACCTATATTTGTGAATATTCATTGAATTTCATTTAAAATTCATTAGTTATACAGTCTGACACTAAAAAAACTTGAAAAAACTTCGATTTTCAAGGTCCAAACTTTTAAATTTTTTTCTTATAAATCAACGAATGTTTACAATAACTCAGATGTTTAAACGTTTCATAACGTCATAAAACCCCTATATCTGTCAATATTTATTGAATTGAACTTGAAAATCATTATTTATAAAGTTCGAAACGGAAAGAACATGGAAAAAAGTCGTTTTTCAAGGTCCAAACTTTCAAATTTTTTTCTTGTAAAATAACGAATGTTTACAAAAACTCAGATGTTTAAACGTTTTATAACGTAATAAAACAGCTATATCTGTCGATATTCATTGAATTTAATGTACAAATTGCTAGTTATAAAGTTTGATACTGAAAGAACATGGAAAAACGTTGATTTTCAAAGTCCAAACTTTCAAATTTTTTTCTTGTAAAATAACGAATATTTACAATAATTCAGATAATTAAACATGTTATAACGTCATAAAACAGCTATATCTGTCAATATTTATTGAATTTCATTTAAAATTCATTATTTATAAAGTTTGAAACTGAAAGAACATGGAAAAACGTCGCTTTTCAAGGTCGAAACTTTCAAATTTTTTTCTTCTAAAATAACGAATGTTTACAAAAACTTAGATGTTTAAACGTTTTATAACGTCATAAAACAGCTATATCTGTCAATATTCATTAAATTTCATTTACAAATCGCTAGTTATAAAGTATGAAACTGAAAGAACATGGAAAAACGTTGATTTTCAAGGTGCAAACTTTCATATTTTTTCTTCTAAAATAAACAACGATTACAATAATTCAGATAATTAAACATGTTATAACGTCATAAAACAGCTATATCTGTCAATATTCATTGAATTTCATTTAAAATTCATTATTTATAAAGTTTGAAACTGAAAGAACATGGAAAAACGTCGATTTTCAAGGTCCAAACTTTCAAATTTTTTTCTTCTAAAATAACGAATGTTTACAAAAACTTAGATGTTTAAACGTTTTAAAACGTCATAAAACAGCTATATCTGTCAATATTTATAGAGATTCACTTGAAAATCGCTAGTTATAAAGTTTGATACAGAAAAAACTTGAAAAAACGTCGATTTTCAAATTTTTTTCTTCGAAAATAAACAATGATTTAATAATACAGATGTTTAAACGTGTTATAACGTCATAAAACACCTATATTTGTGAATATTCATTGAATTTCATTTAAAATTCATTAGTTATAAAGTCTGACACTAAAAAAACTTGAAAAAACGTCGATTTTCAAGGTCCAAACTTTTAAATTTTTTTCTTATAAATCAACGAATGTTTACAATAACTCAGATGTTTAAACGTTTCATAACGTCATAAAACCCCTATATCTGTCAATATTTATTGAATTTCATTTACAAATCGCTAGTTATAAAGTATGAAACTGAAAGAACATGGAAAAACGTTGATTTTCAAGGTGCAAACTTTCATATTTTTTCTTCTAAAATAAACAACGATTACAATAATTCAGATAATTAAACATGTTATAACGTCATAAAACAGCTATATATGTCAATATTTATTGAATTTCATTTAAAATTCATTATTTATAAAGTTTGAAACTGAAAGAACATGGAAAAACGTCGATTTTCAAGGTCCAAACTTTCAAATTTTTTTCTTCTAAAATAACGAATGTTTACAAAAACTTAGATGTTTAAACGTTTTATAACGTCATAAAACAGCTATATCTGTCAATATTCATTGAATTTCATTTACAAATCGCTAGTTATAAAGTATGAAACTGAAAGAACATGGAAAAACGTTGATTTTCAAGGTGCAAACTTTCATATTTTTTCTTCTAAAATAAACAACGATTACAATAATTCAGATAATTAAACATGTTATAACGTCATAAAACAGCTATATCTGTCAATATTCATTGAATTTCATTTAAAATTCATTATTTATAAAGTTTGAAACTGAAAGAACATGGAAAAACGTCGATTTTCAAGGTCCAAACTTTCAAATTTTTTTCTTCTAAAATAACGAATGTTTACAAAAACTTAGATGTTTGAACGTTTTATAACGTCATAAAACAGCTATATCTGTCAATATTCATTAAATTTCATTTACAAATCGCTAGTTATAAAGTATAAACTGAAAAAACTTGAAAAAACGTCGATTTTCAAATTTTTTTCTTCTAAAACTTAGATGTTTAAACGTTTTATAACGTCATAAAACAGCTATATCTGTCAATATTCATTAAATTTCATTTACAAATCGCTAGTTATAAAGTATGAAACTGAAAGAACATGGAAAAACGTTGATTTTCAAGGTGCAAACTTTCATATTTTTTCTTCTAAAATAAACAACGATTACAATAATTCAGATAATTAAACATGTTATAACGTCATAAAACAGCTATATCTGTCAATATTCATTGAATTTCATTTGAAATTCATTATTTATGAAGTTTGAAACTGAAAGAACATGGAAAAACGTCGATTTTCAAGGTCTAAACTTTCAAATTTTTTTCTTGTAAAATAACAAATGTTTACAATAACTCAGATGTTTAAACGTTTCATAACGTCATAAAACCCCTATATCTGTCAATATTTATTGAATTTAACTTGAAAATCATTATTTATAATGTTTGAAACTGAAAAAACATGGAAAAAAGTCGTTTTTTAAGGTCCAAACTTTCAAATTTTTTTCTTGTAAAATAACGAATGTTTACAAAAACTTAGATGTTTAAACGTTTTATAACGTCATAAAACAGCTATATCTGTCAATATTTATTGAATTTCATTTAAAATTCATTATTTATAAAGTTTGAAACTGAAAGAACATGGAAAAACGTCGATTTTCAAGGTCCAAACTTTCAAATTTTTTTCTTCTAAAATAACGAATGTTTACAAAAACTTAGATGTTTGAACGTTTTATAACGTCATAAAACAGCTATATCTGTCAATATTTATTGAATTTTATTTAAAATTCATTATTTATAAAGTTTGAAACTGAAAGAACATGGAAAAACGTTGATTTTCAAGGTGCAAACTTTCATATTTTTTCTTCTAAAATAAACAACGATTACAATAATTCAGATAATTAAACGTGTTATAACGTCATAAAACACCTATATTTGTGAATATTTATTGAATTTCACTTAAAAATCATTAGATATAAAGTTTGATACTAAAAAAACTTGAAAAAACGTCGATTTTCAAATTTTTTTCTTCTAAAACTTAGATGTTTAAACGTTTTATAACGTCATAAAACAGCTATATCTGTCAATATTCATTAAATTTCATTTACAAATCGCTAGTTATAAAGTATGAAACTGAAAGAACATGGAAAAACGTTGATTTTCAAGGTGCAAACTTTCATATTTTTTCTTCTAAAATAAACAACGATTACAATAATTCAGATAATTAAACATGTTATAACGTCATAAAACAGCTATATCTGTCAATATTCATTGAATTTCATTTGAAATTCATTATTTATAAAGTTTGAAACTGAAAGAACATGGAAAAACGTCGATTTTCAAGGTCTAAACTTTCAAATTTTTTTCTTGTAAAATAACAAATGTTTACAATAACTCAGATGTTTAAACGTTTCATAACGTCATAAAACCCCTATATCTGTCAATATTTATTGAATTTCATTTAAAATTCATTATTTATAAAGTTTGAAACTGAAAGAACATGGAAAAACGTCGATTTTCAAGGTCCAAACTTTCAAATTTTTTTCTTCTAAAATAACGAATGTTTACAAAAACTTAGATGTTTAAACGTTTTATAACGTCATAAAACAGCTATATCTGTCAATATTCATTAAATTTCATTTACAAATCGCTAGTTATAAAGTATGAAACTGAAAGAACATGGAAAAACGTTGATTTTCAAGGTGCAAACTTTCATATTTTTTCTTCTAAAATAAACAACGATTACAATAATTCAGATAATTAAACATGTTATAACGTCATAAAACAGCTATATCTGTCAATATTCATTGAATTTCATTTAAAATTCATTATTTATAAAGTTTGAAACTGAAAGAACATGGAAAAACGTCGATTTTCAAGGTCCAAACTTTCAAATTTTTTTCTTGTAAAATAACCAATGTTTACAATAACTCAGATGTTTAAACGTTTTATAACGTCATAAAACACCTATATCTGTCAATATTTATAGAGATTCACTTGAAAATCGCTAGTTATAAAGTTTGATACAGAAAAAACTTGAAAAAACGTCGATTTTCAAGGTCCAAACTTTTAAATTTTTTTCTTATAAATCAACGAATGTTTACAATAACTCAGATGTTTAAACGTTTCATAACGTCATAAAACCCCTATATCTGTCAATATTTATTGAATTTAACTTGAAAATCATTATTTATAATGTTTGAAACTGAAAGAACATGGAAAAACGTCGATTTTCAAGGTCCAAACTTTCAAATTTTTTTCTTCTAAAATAACGAATGTTTACAAAAACTCAGATGTTTAAACGTTTTATAACGTCATAAAACAGCTATATCTGTCGATATTCATTGAATTTAATGTACAAATTGCTAGTTATAAAGTTTGATACTGAAAGAACATGGAAAAACGTTGATTTTCAAAGTCCAAACTTTCAAATTTTTTTCTTGTGAAATAACGAATATTTACAATAATTCAGATAATTAAACATGTTATAACGTCATAAAACAGCTATATCTGTCAATATTTATTGAATTTCATTTAAAATTCATTATTTATAAAGTTTGAAACTGAAAGAACATGGAAAAACGTCGATTTTCAAGGTCCAAACTTTCAAATTTTTTTCTTCTAAAATAACGAATGTTTACAAAAACTTAGATGTTTAAACGTTTTATAACGTCATAAAACAGCTATATCTGTCAATATTTATAGAGATTCACTTGAAAATCGCTAGTTATAAAGTTTGATACAGAAAAAACTTGAAAAAACGTCGACTTTCAAGGTCCAAACTTTCAAATTTTTTTCTTCTAAAATAACGAATGTTTACAAAAACTCAGATGTTTAAATATTTTATAACGTCATAAAACACTTATATCTGTCAATATTTATTGAGATTCACTTGAAAATCGCTAGTTATAAAGTTTGATACAGAAAAAATTTGAAAAAACGTCGATTTTCAAGGTCCAAACTTTCAAATTTTTTTCTTCTAAAATAACGAATGTTTACAAAAACTTAGATGTTTAAACGTTTTATAACGTCATAAAACAGCTATATCTGTCAATATTTATAGAGATTCACTTGAAAATCGCTAGTTATAAAGTTTGATACAGAAAAAACTTGAAAAAACGTCGATTTTCAAGGTCCAAACTTTTAAATTTTTTTCTTATAAATCAACGAATGTTTACAATAACTCAGATGTTTAAACGTTTCATAACGTCATAAAACCCCTATATCTGTCAATATTTATTGAATTGAACTTGAAAATCATTATTTATAAAGTTCGAAACGGAAAGAACATGGAAAAAAGTCGTTTTTCAAGGTCCAAACTTTCAAATTTTTTTCTTGTAAAATAACGAATGTTTACAAAAACTCAGATGTTTAAACGTTTTATAACGTAATAAAACAGCTATATCTGTCGATATTCATTGAATTTAATGTACAAATTGCTAGTTATAAAGTTTGATACTGAAAGAACATGGAAAAACGTTGATTTTCAAGGTCCAAACTTCCAAATTTTTTTTTTTAAAATAACGAATATTCACAATAATTTAGATAATTGAACATGTTATAACGTCATAAAACAGCTATATCTGTCAATATTTATTGAATTTCATTTAAAATTCATTATTTATAAAGTTTGAAACTGAAAGAACATGGAAAAACGTCGATTTTCAAGGTCCAAACTTTCAAATTTTTTTCTTCTAAAATAACGAATGTTTACAAAAACTTAGATGTTTAAACGTTTTATAACGTCATAAAACAGCTATATCTGTCAATATTTATAGAGATTCACTTGAAAATCGCTAGTTATAAAGTTTGATACAGAAAAAACTTGAAAAAACGTCGATTTTCAAGGTCCAAACTTTTAAATTTTTTTCTTATAAATCAACGAATGTTTACAATAACTCAGATGTTTAAACGTTTCATAACGTCATAAAACCCCTATATCAGGCAATATTTATTGAATTTAACTTGAAAATCATTATTTTTAATGTTTGAAACTGAAAGAACATGGAAAAACGTCGATTTTCAAGGTCGGAACTTTCAAATTTTTTTCTTCTAAAATAACGAATGTTTACAAAAACTTAGATGTTTAAACGTTTTATAACGTCATAAAACAGCTATATCTGTCAATATTTATAGAGATTCACTTGAAAATCGCTAGTTATAAAGTTTGATACAGAAAAAACTTGAAAAAACGTCGATTTTCAAATTTTTTTCTTCGAAAATAAACAATGATTTAATAATACAGATGTTTAAACGTGTTATAACGTCATAAAACACCTATATTTGTGAATATTCATTGAATTTCATTTAAAATTCATTAGTTATAAAGTCTGACACTAAAAAAACTTGAAAAAACGTCGATTTTCAAGGTCCAAACTTTTAAATTTTTTTCTTATAAATCAACGAATGTTTACAAAAACTCAGATGTTTAAACGTTTCATAACGTCATAAAACCCCTATATCTGTCAATATTTATTGAATTTCATTTACAAATCGCTAGTTATAAAGTATGAAACTGAAAGAACATGAAAAAACGTTGATTTTCAAGGTGCAAACTTTCATATTTTTTCTTCTAAAATAAACAACGATTACAATAATTCAGATAATTAAACATGTTATAACGTCATAAAACAGCTATATCTGTCAATATTCATTGAATTTCATTTGAAATTCATTATTTATAAAGTTTGAAACTGAAAGAACATGGAAAAACGTCGATTTTCAAGGTCTAAACTTTCAAATTTTTTTCTTGTAAAATAACAAATGTTTACAATAACTCAGATGTTTAAACGTTTCATAACGTCATAAAACCCCTATATCTGTCAATATTTATTGAATTTCATTTAAAATTCATTATTTATAAAGTTTGAAACTGAAAGAACATGGAAAAAAGTCGTTTTTCAAGGTCCAAACTTTCAAATTTTTTTCTTCTAAAATAACGAATGTTTACAAAAACTCAGATGTTTAAATATTTTATAACGTCATAAAACACCTATATTTGTGAATATACATTGAATTTCATTTGAAATTCATTATTTATAAAGTTTGAAACTGAAAGAACATGGAAAAACGTCGATTTTCAAGGTCCAAACTTTTAAATTTTTTTCTTGTAAAATAACAAATGTTTACAATATCTCAGATGTTTAAACGTTTTATAACGTCATAAAACACCTATATCTGTCAATATTCATTGAGATTCACTTGAAAATCGCTAGTTATAAAGTTTGATACAGAAAAAATTTGAAAAAACGTCGATTTTCAAGGTCCAAACTTTTAAATTTTTTTCTTATAAATCAACGAATGTTTACAATAACTCAGATGTTTAAACGATTCATAACGTCATAAAACCCCTATATCTGTCAATATTTATTGAATTTAACTTGAAAATCATTATTTATAAAGTTCGAAACTGAAAGAACATGGAAAAAAGTCGTTTTTCAAGGTCCAAACTTTCAAATTTTTTTCTTGTAAAATAACGAATGTTTACAAAAACTCAGATGTTTAAACGTTTTATAACGTCATAAAACAGCTATATCTGTCAATATTTATAGAGATTCACTTGAAAATCGCTAGTTATAAAGTTTGATACAGAAAAAATTTAAAAAACGTCGATTTTCAAGGTCCAAACTTTCAAATTTTTTTCTTGTAAAATAACGAATGTTTACAAAAACTCAGATGTTTACACGTTTTATAACGTCATAAAACAGCTATATCTGTCGATATTCATTGAATTTAATGTACGAATCGCTAGTTATAAAGTTTGATACTGAAAGAACATGGAAAAACGTTGATTTTCAAGGTCCAAACTTTCAAATTTTTTTCTTGTAAAATAACGAATGTTTACAATAACTCAGATGTTTAAACATTTTATTACGTCATAAAACACCTATATCTGTCAATATTTATAGAGATTCACTTGAAAATCGCTAGTTATAAAGTTTGATACAGAAAAAACTTGAAAAAACGTCGATTTTCAAATTTTTTTCTTCGAAAATAAATAGTGATTTAATAATACAGATGTTTAAACAGGTTATAACGTCATAAAACACCTGTATCTGTCAATATTTATTGAATTTCATTTGAAATTCATTATTTATAAAGTTTGAAACTGAAAGAACATGGAAAAACGTCGATTTTCAAGGTCCAAACTTTCAAATTTTTTTCTTCTAAAATAACGAATGTTTACAAAAACTTAGATGTTTAAACGTTTTATAACGTCATAAAACAGCTATATCTGTCAATATTCATTAAATTTCATTTACAAATCGCTAGTTATAAAGTATGAAACTGAAAGAACATGGAAAAACGTTGATTTTAAAGGTGCAAACTTTCATATTTTTTCGTCTAAAATAAACAACGATTACAATAATACAGATAATTAAACGTGTTATAACGTCATAAAACACCTATATTTGTGAATATTTATTGAATTTTACTTAAAAATCATTCGATATAAAGTTTGATACTAAAAAAACTTGAAAAAACGTCGATTTTCAAATTTTTTTCTTCTAAAATAACGAATGTTTACAATAATACAGATGTTTAAACGTGTTATAACGTCATAAAACACCTATATCTGTCAATATTTATTGAGTTTCCCTTGAAAATTGCTAGTTATAAAGTTTGAAACTGAAAGAACACGGAAAAACGTTGATTTTCAAGGTCCAAACTTTCAAATTTTTTTCTTGTAAAATAACGAATATTTACAATAATTCAGATAATTAATTATGTTATAACGTCATAAAACAGCTATATCTGTCAATATTCATTGAATTTCATTCAAAATTCATTATTTATAAAGTTTGAAACTGAAAGAACATGGAAAAACGTCGATTTTCAAGGTCCAAACTTTCGAATTTTTTTCTTGTAAAATAACAAATGTTTACAATAACTCAGATGTTTAAACGTTTTATAACGTCATAAAACACCTATATCTGTCAATATTTATTGAGATTCACTTGAAAATCGCTAGTTATAAAGTTTGATACAGAAAAAATTTGAAAAAACGTCGATTTTCAAGGTCCAAACTTTTAAATTTTTTTCTTATAAATCAACGAATGTTTACAATAACTCAGATGTTTAAACGTTTCATAACGTCATAAAACCCCTATATCTGTCAATATTTATTGAATTTAACTTGAAAATCATTATTTATAAAGTTCGAAACTGAAAGAACATGGAAAAAAGTCGTTTTTCAAGGTCCAAACTTTCAAATTTTTTTCTTGTAAAATAACGAATGTTTACAAAAACTCAGATGTTTAAACGTTTTATAACGTCATAAAACAGCTATATCTGTCAATATTTATAGAGATTCACTTGAAAATCGCTAGTTATAAAGTTTGATACAGAAAAAATTTGAAAAAACGTCGATTTTCAAGGTCCAAACTTTCAAATTTTTTTCTTGTAAAATAACAAATGTTTACAATAACTCAGATGTTTAAACGTTTTATAACGTCATAAAACAGCTATATCTGTCGATATTCATTGAATTTAATGTACAAATTGCTAGTTATAAAGTTTGATACTGAAAGAACATGGAAAAACGTTGATTTTCAAGGTCCAAACTTTCAAATTTTTTTCTTCGAAAATAAATAATGATTTAATAATACAGATAATTAAACATGTTATAACGTCATAAAACAGCTATATCTGTCAATATTTATTGAATTTCATTTAAAATTCATTATTTATAAAGTTTGAAACTGAAAGAACATGGAAAAACGTCGATTTTCAAGGTCCAAACTTTCAAATTTTTTTCTTCTAAAATAACGAATGTTTACAAAAACTTAGATGTTTAAACGTTTTATAACGTCATAAAACAGCTATATCTGTCAATATTTATAGAGATTCACTTGAAAATCGCTAGTTATAAAGTTTGATACAGAAAAAATTTGAAAAAACGTCGATTTTCAAGGTCCAAACTTTCAAATTTTTTTCTTGTAAAATAACAAATGTTTACAATAACTCAGATGTTTAAACGTTTTATAACGTCATAAAACAGCTATATCTGTCAATATTCATTGAATTTCATTTACAAATCGCTAGTTATAAAGTATGAAACTGAAAGAACATGGAAAAACGTTGATTTTCAAGGTGCAAACTTTCATATTTTTTCTTCTAAAATAAACAACGATTACAATAATTCAGATAATTAAACATGTTATAACGTCATAAAACAGCTATATCTGTCAATATTCATTGAATTTCATTTAAAATTCATTATTTATAAAGTTTGAAACTGAAAGAACATGGAAAAACGTCGATTTTCAAGGTCCAAACTTTCAAATTTTTTTCTTCTAAAATAACGAATGTTTACAAAAACTTAGATGTTTGAACGTTTTATAACGTCATAAAACAGCTATATCTGTCAATATTCATTAAATTTCATTTACAAATCGCTAGTTATAAAGTATAAAACTGAAAAAACTTGAAAAAACGTCGATTTTCAAATTTTTTTCTTCTAAAACTTAGATGTTTAAACGTTTTATAACGTCATAAAACAGCTATATCTGTCAATATTCATTAAATTTCATTTACAAATCGCTAGTTATAAAGTATGAAACTGAAAGAACATGGAAAAACGTTGATTTTCAAGGTGCAAACTTTCATATTTTTTCTTCTAAAATAAACAACGATTACAATAATTCAGATAATTAAACATGTTATAACGTCATAAAACAGCTATATCTGTCAATATTCATTGAATTTCATTTGAAATTCATTATTTATAAAGTTTGAAACTGAAAGAACATGGAAAAACGTCGATTTTCAAGGTCTAAACTTTCAAATATTTTTCTTGTAAAATAACAAATGTTTACAATAACTCAGATGTTTAAACGTTTCATAACGTCATAAAACCCCTATATCTGTCAATATTTATTGAATTTAACTTGAAAATCATTATTTATAATGTTTGAAACTGAAAAAACATGGAAAAAAGTCGTTTTTCAAGGTCCAAACTTTCAAATTTTTTTCTTGTAAAATAACGAATGTTTACAAAAACTTAGATGTTTAAACGTTTTATAACGTCATAAAACAGCTATATCTGTCAATATTTATTGAATTTCATTTAAAATTCATTATTTATAAAGTTTGAAACTGAAAGAACATGGAAAAACGTCGATTTTCAAGGTCCAAACTTTCAAATTTTTTTCTTCTAAAATAACGAATGTTTACAAAAACTTAGATGTTTGAACGTTTTATAACGTCATAAAACAGCTATATCTGTCAATATTTATTGAATTTTATTTAAAATTCATTATTTATAAAGTTTGAAACTGAAAGAACATGGAAAAACGTCGATTTTCAAGGTCCAAACTTTCAAATTTTTTTCTTCTAAAATAACGAATGTTTACAAAAACTTAGATGTTTGAACGTTTTATAACGTCATAAAACAGCTATATCTGTCAATATTTATTGAATTTCATTTAAAATTCATTATTTATAAAGTTTGAAACTGAAAGAACATGGAAAAACGTCGATTTTCAAGGTCCAAACTTTCAAATTTTTTTCTTCTAAAATAACGAATGTTTACAAAAACTTAGATGTTTAAACGTTTTATAACGTCATAAAACAGCTATATCTGTCAATATTCATTAAATTTCATTTACAAATCGCTAGTTATAAAGTATGAAACTGAAAGAACATGGAAAAACGTTGATTTTCAAGGTGCAAACTTTCATATTTTTTCTTCTAAAATAAACAACGATTACAATAATTCAGATAATTAAACATGTTATAACGTCATAAAACAGCTATATCTGTCAATATTCATTGAATTTCATTTAAAATTCATTATTTATAAAGTTTGAAACTGAAAGAACATGGAAAAACGTCGATTTTCAAGGTCCAAACTTTCAAATTTTTTTCTTCTAAAATAACCAATGTTTACAATAACTCAGATGTTTAAACGTTTTATAACGTCATAAAACACCTATATCTGTCAATATTTATAGAGATTCACTTGAAAATCGCTAGTTATAAAGTTTGATACAGAAAAAACTTGAAAAAACGTCGATTTTCAAGGTCCAAACTTTTAAATTTTTTTCTTATAAATCAACGAATGTTTACAATAACTCAGATGTTTAAACGTTTTATAACGTCATAAAACCCCTATATCAGGCAATATTTATTGAATTTAACTTGAAAATCATTATTTTTAATGTTTGAAACTGAAAGAACATGGAAAAACGTCGATTTTCAAGGTCCAAACTTTCAAATTTTTTTCTTCTAAAATAACGAATGTTTACAAAAACTTAGATGTTTAAACGTTTCATAACGTCATAAAACAGCTATATCTGTCAATATTTATAGAGATTCACTTAAAAATCGCTAGTTATAAAGTTTGATACAGAAAAAACTTGAAAAAACGTCGATTTTCAAATTTTTTTCTTCGAAAATAAACAATGATTTAATAATACAGATGTTTAAACGTGTTATAACGTCATAAAACACCTATATTTGTGAATATTCATTGAATTTCATTTAAAATTCATTAGTTATAAAGTCTGACACTAAAAAAACTTGAAAAAACGTCGATTTTCAAGGTCCAAACTTTTAAATTTTTTTCTTATAAATCAACGAATGTTTACAATAACTCAGATGTTTAAACGTTTCATAACGTCATAAAACCCCTATATCAGGCAATATTTATTGAATTTAACTTGAAAATCATTATTTTTAATGTTTGAAACTGAAAGAACATGGAAAAACGTCGATTTTCAAGGTCCAAACTTTCAAATTTTTTTCTTCTAAAATAACGAATGTTTACAAAAACTTAGATGTTTAAACGTTTTATAACGTCATAAAACAGCTATATCTGTCAATATTTATAGAGATTCACTTGAAAATCGCTAGTTATAAAGTTTGATACAGAAAAAACTTGAAAAAACGTCGATTTTCAAATTTTTTTCTTCGAAAATAAACAATGATTTAATAATACAGATGTTTAAACGTGTTATAACGTCATAAAACACCTATATTTGTGAATATTCATTGAATTTCATTTAAAATTCATTAGTTATAAAGTCTGACACTAAAAAAACTTGAAAAAACGTCGATTTTCAAGGTCCAAACTTTTAAATTTTTTTCTTATAAATCAACGAATGTTTACAATAACTCAGATGTTTAAACGTTTCATAACGTCATAAAACCCCTATATCTGTCAATATTTATTGAATTTCATTTACAAATCGCTAGTTATAAAGTATGAAACTGAAAGAACATGGAAAAACGTTGATTTTCAAGGTGCAAACTTTCATATTTTTTCTTCTAAAATAAACAACGATTACAATAATTCAGATAATTAAACATGTTATAACGTCATAAAACAGCTATATATGTCAATATTTATTGAATTTCATTTAAAATTCATTATTTATAAAGTTTGAAACTGAAAGAACATGGAAAAACGTCGATTTTCAAGGTCCAAACTTTCAAATTTTTTTCTTCTAAAATAACGAATGTTTACAAAAACTTAGATGTTTAAACGTTTTATAACGTCATAAAACAGCTATATCTGTCAATATTCATTGAATTTCATTTACAAATCGCTAGTTATAAAGTATGAAACTGAAAGAACATGGAAAAACGTTGATTTTCAAGGTGCAAACTTTCATATTTTTTCTTCTAAAATAAACAACGATTACAATAATTCAGATAATTAAACATGTTATAACGTCATAAAACAGCTATATCTGTCAATATTCATTGAATTTCATTTAAAATTCATTATTTATAAAGTTTGAAACTGAAAGAACATGGAAAAACGTCGATTTTCAAGGTCCAAACTTTCAAATTTTTTTCTTCTAAAATAACGAATGTTTACAAAAACTTAGATGTTTGAACGTTTTATAACGTCATAAAACAGCTATATCTGTCAATATTCATTAAATTTCATTTACAAATCGCTAGTTATAAAGTATAAAACTGAAAAAACTTGAAAAAACGTCGATTTTCAAATTTTTTTCTTCTAAAACTTAGATGTTTAAACGTTTTATAACGTCATAAAACAGCTATATCTGTCAATATTCATTAAATTTCATTTACAAATCGCTAGTTATAAAGTATGAAACTGAAAGAACATGGAAAAACGTTGATTTTCAAGGTGCAAACTTTCATATTTTTTCTTCTAAAATAAACAACGATTACAATAATTCAGATAATTAAACATGTTATAACGTCATAAAACAGCTATATCTGTCAATATTCATTGAATTTCATTTGAAATTCATTATTTATAAAGTTTGAAACTGAAAGAACATGGAAAAACGTCGATTTTCAAGGTCTAAACTTTCAAATATTTTTCTTGTAAAATAACAAATGTTTACAATAACTCAGATGTTTAAACGTTTCATAACGTCATAAAACCCCTATATCTGTCAATATTTATTGAATTTAACTTGAAAATCATTATTTATAATGTTTGAAACTGAAAAAACATGGAAAAAAGTCGTTTTTCAAGGTCCAAACTTTCAAATTTTTTTCTTGTAAAATAACGAATGTTTACAAAAACTTAGATGTTTAAACGTTTTATAACGTCATAAAACAGCTATATCTGTCAATATTTATTGAATTTCATTTAAAATTCATTATTTATAAAGTTTGAAACTGAAAGAACATGGAAAAACGTCGATTTTCAAGGTCCAAACTTTCAAATTTTTTTCTTCTAAAATAACGAATGTTTACAAAAACTTAGATGTTTGAACGTTTTATAACGTCATAAAACAGCTATATCTGTCAATATTTATTGAATTTTATTTAAAATTCATTATTTATAAAGTTTGAAACTGAAAGAACATGGAAAAACGTCGATTTTCAAGGTCCAAACTTTCAAATTTTTTTCTTCTAAAATAACGAATGTTTACAAAAACTTAGATGTTTGAACGTTTTATAACGTCATAAAACAGCTATATCTGTCAATATTTATTGAATTTCATTTAAAATTCATTATTTATAAAGTTTGAAACTGAAAGAACATGGAAAAACGTCGATTTTCAAGGTCCAAACTTTCAAATTTTTTTCTTCTAAAATAACGAATGTTTACAAAAACTTAGATGTTTAAACGTTTTATAACGTCATAAAACAGCTATATCTGTCAATATTCATTAAATTTCATTTACAAATCGCTAGTTATAAAGTATGAAACTGAAAGAACATGGAAAAACGTTGATTTTCAAGGTGCAAACTTTCATATTTTTTCTTCTAAAATAAACAACGATTACAATAATTCAGATAATTAAACATGTTATAACGTCATAAAACAGCTATATCTGTCAATATTCATTGAATTTCATTTAAAATTCATTATTTATAAAGTTTGAAACTGAAAGAACATGGAAAAACGTCGATTTTCAAGGTCCAAACTTTCAAATTTTTTTCTTCTAAAATAACCAATGTTTACAATAACTCAGATGTTTAAACGTTTTATAACGTCATAAAACACCTATATCTGTCAATATTTATAGAGATTCACTTGAAAATCGCTAGTTATAAAGTTTGATACAGAAAAAACTTGAAAAAACGTCGATTTTCAAGGTCCAAACTTTTAAATTTTTTTCTTATAAATCAACGAATGTTTACAATAACTCAGATGTTTAAACGTTTTATAACGTCATAAAACCCCTATATCAGGCAATATTTATTGAATTTAACTTGAAAATCATTATTTTTAATGTTTGAAACTGAAAGAACATGGAAAAACGTCGATTTTCAAGGTCCAAACTTTCAAATTTTTTTCTTCTAAAATAACGAATGTTTACAAAAACTTAGATGTTTAAACGTTTCATAACGTCATAAAACAGCTATATCTGTCAATATTTATAGAGATTCACTTAAAAATCGCTAGTTATAAAGTTTGATACAGAAAAAACTTGAAAAAACGTCGATTTTCAAATTTTTTTCTTCGAAAATAAACAATGATTTAATAATACAGATGTTTAAACGTGTTATAACGTCATAAAACACCTATATTTGTGAATATTCATTGAATTTCATTTAAAATTCATTAGTTATAAAGTCTGACACTAAAAAAACTTGAAAAAACGTCGATTTTCAAGGTCCAAACTTTTAAATTTTTTTCTTATAAATCAACGAATGTTTACAATAACTCAGATGTTTAAACGTTTCATAACGTCATAAATCCCCTATATCTGTCAATATTTATTGAATTTCATTTACAAATCGCTAGTTATAAAGTATGAAACTGAAAGAACATGGAAAAACGTTGATTTTCAAGGTGCAAACTTTCAAATTTTTTTCTTGTAAAATAACGAATGTTTACAAAAACTCAGATGTTTAAACGTTTTATAACGTAATAAAACAGCTATATCTGTCGATATTCATTGAATTTAATGTACAAATTGCTAGTTATAAAGTTTGATACTGAAAGAACATGGAAAAACGTTGATTTTCAAAGTCCAAACTTTCAAATTTTTTTCTTGTAAAATAACGAATATTTACAATAATTCAGATAATTAAACATGTTATAACGTCATAAAACAGCTATATCTGTCAATATTTATTGAATTTCATTTAAAATTCATTATTTATAAAGTTTGAAACTGAAAGAACATGGATAAACGTCGCTTTTCAAGGTCGAAACTTTCAAATTTTTTTCTTCTAAAATAACGAATGTTTACAAAAACTTAGATGTTCAAACGTTTTATAACGTCATAAAACAGCTATATCTGTCAATATTCATTAAATTTCATTTACAAATCGCTAGTTATAAAGTATGAAACTGAAAGAACATGGAAAAACGTTGATTTTCAAGGTGCAAACTTTCATATTTTTTCTTCTAAAATAAACAACGATTACAATAATTCAGATAATTAAACATGTTATAACGTCATAAAACAGCTATATCTGTCAATATTCATTGAATTTCATTTAAAATTCATTATTTATAAAGTTTGAAACTGAAAGAACATGGAAAAACGTCGATTTTCAAGGTCCAAACTTTCAAATTTTTTTCTTGTAAAATAACAAATGTTTACAATAACTCAGATGTTTAAACGTTTTATAACGTCATAAAACACCTATATCTGTCAATATTTATAGAGATTCACTTGAAAATCGCTAGTTATAAAGTTTGATACAGAAAAAACTTGAAAAAACGTCGATTTTCAAGGTCCAAACTTTTAAATTTTTTTCTTATAAATCAACGAATGTTTACAATAACTCAGATGTTTAAACGTTTCATAACGTCATAAAACCCCTATATCAGGCAATATTTATTGAATTTAACTTGAAAATCATTATTTTTAATGTTTGAAACTGAAAGAACATGGAAAAACGTCGATTTTCAAGGTCCAAACTTTCAAATTTTTTTCTTCTAAAATAACGAATGTTTACAAAAACTTAGATGTTTGAACGTTTTATAACGTCATAAAACAGCTATATCTGTCAATATTTATAGAGATTCACTTGAAAATCGCTAGTTATAAAGTTTGATACAGAAAAAACTTGAAAAAACGTCGATTTTCAAATTTTTTTCTTCGAAAATAAACAATGATTTAATAATACAGATGTTTAAACGTGTTATAACGTCATAAAACACCTATATTTGTGAATATTCATTGAATTTCATTTAAAATTCATTAGTTATAAAGTCTGACACTAAAAAAACTTGAAAAAACGTCGATTTTCAAGGTCCAAACTTTTAAATTTTTTTCTTATAAATCAACGAATGTTTACAATAACTCAGATGTTTAAACGTTTCATAACGTCATAAAACCCCTATATCTGTCAATATTTATTGAATTTCATTTACAAATCGCTAGTTATAAAGTATGAAACTGAAAGAACATGGAAAAACGTTGATTTTCAAGGTGCAAACTTTCATATTTTTTCTTCTAAAATAAACAACGATTACAATAATTCAGATAATTAAACATGTTATAACGTCATAAAACAGCTATATATGTCAATATTTATTGAATTTCATTTAAAATTCATTATTTATAAAGTTTGAAACTGAAAGAACATGGAAAAACGTCGATTTTCAAGGTCCAAACTTTCAAATTTTTTTCTTCTAAAATAACGAATGTTTACAAAAACTTAGATGTTTAAACGTTTTATAACGTCATAAAACAGCTATATCTGTCAATATTCATTGAATTTCATTTACAAATCGCTAGTTATAAAGTATGAAACTGAAAGAACATGGAAAAACGTTGATTTTCAAGGTGCAAACTTTCATATTTTTTCTTCTAAAATAAACAACGATTACAATAATTCAGATAATTAAACATGTTATAACGTCATAAAACAGCTATATCTGTCAATATTCATTGAATTTCATTTAAAATTCATTATTTATAAAGTTTGAAACTGAAAGAACATGGAAAAACGTCGATTTTCAAGGTCCAAACTTTCAAATTTTTTTCTTCTAAAATAACGAATGTTTACAAAAACTTAGATGTTTGAACGTTTTATAACGTCATAAAACAGCTATATCTGTCAATATTCATTGAATTTCATTTACAAATCGCTAGTTATAAAGTATAAAACTGAAAAAACTTGAAAAAACGTCGATTTTCAAATTTTTTTCTTCTAAAACTTAGATGTTTAAACGTTTTATAACGTCATAAAACAGCTATATCTGTCAATATTCATTAAATTTCATTTACAAATCGCTAGTTATAAAGTATGAAACTGAAAGAACATGGAAAAACGTTGATTTTCAAGGTGCAAACTTTCATATTTTTTCTTCTAAAATAAACAACGATTACAATAATTCAGATAATTAAACATGTTATAACGTCATAAAACAGCTATATCTGTCAATATTCATTGAATTTCATTTGAAATTCATTATTTATAAAGTTTGAAACTGAAAGAACATGGAAAAACGTCGATTTTCAAGGTCTAAACTTTCAAATATTTTTCTTGTAAAATAACAAATGTTTACAATAACTCAGATGTTTAAACGTTTCATAACGTCATAAAACCCCTATATCTGTCAATATTTATTGAATTTAACTTGAAAATCATTATTTATAATGTTTGAAACTGAAAAAACATGGAAAAAAGTCGTTTTTCAAGGTCCAAACTTTCAAATTTTTTTCTTGTAAAATAACGAATGTTTACAAAAACTTAGATGTTTAAACGTTTTATAACGTCATAAAACAGCTATATCTGTCGATATTCATTGAATTTAATGTACAAATTGCTAGTTATAAAGTTTGATACTGAAAGAACATGGAAAAACGTTGATTTTCAAAGTCCAAACTTTCAAATTTTTTTCTTGTAAAATAACGAATATTTACAATAATTCAGATAATTAAACATGTTATAACGTCATAAAACAGCTATATCTGTCAATATTTATTGAATTTCATTTAAAATTCATTATTTATAAAGTTTGAAACTGAAAGAACATGGATAAACGTCGCTTTTCAAGGTCGAAACTTTCAAATTTTTTTCTTCTAAAATAACGAATGTTTACAAAAACTTAGATGTTTAAACGTTTTATAACGTCATAAAACAGCTATATCTGTCAATATTCATTAAATTTCATTTACAAATCGCTAGTTATAAAGTATGAAACTGAAAGAACATGGAAAAACGTTGATTTTCAAGGTGCAAACTTTCATATTTTTTCTTCTAAAATAAACAACGATTACAATAATTCAGATAATTAAACATGTTATAACGTCATAAAACAGCTATATCTGTCAATATTCATTGAATTTCATTTAAAATTCATTATTTATAAAGTTTGAAACTGAAAGAACATGGAAAAACGTCGATTTTCAAGGTCCAAACTTTCAAATTTTTTTCTTCTAAAATAACGAATGTTTACAAAAACTTAGATGTTTGAACGTTTTATAACGTCATAAAACAGCTATATCTGTCAATATTCATTGAATTTAATGTACAAATTGCTAGTTATAAAGTTTGATACTGAAAGAACATGGAAAAACGTTGATTTTCAAAGTCCAAACTTTCAAATTTTTTTCTTGTAAAATAACGAATATTTACAATAATTCAGATAA
>WSYQ01000931.1:0-14296 GCA_011426435.1 Lysiphlebus fabarum
TCACTCAAAAACTTAGTTTCATCAATAAGCTCTTGCTTACTGAGAGGCATCTTGATTATATGAAAATTCACAGATAACTAATAAAAATCAACAAATTGTTTTGTTTTTTATAGTTATGAAGCAGTCAAAGTTTTTTCTATATCTTCCTTTATCAATATCTCTATCTTTATCAATACATAAAAAACAAAATTTTTCTTTCCAACAATTTATACACATTTTTCGAAATTCACTATATTCCATATCAATATTAACATGATCATGATGTATATGTTTTAAATTAGTATCATCTTGTGGAAAAATAATTAAAAAATTAATATTATCACGTATCAAATGTTTAGGAATACGTGCATATGATTGACATAAATAAAATGAATCGACAGCTTTATGTCTTCCCATACAGAAAAATGCTTTTATATGATCCTGCTTTTCAGTTGCTACATCATCGAAAATGAATAATGAATTTGGTTTTGCTTCATCAACTGACACAACTTGATCATTATCCGAAAATTTATAATAATTTATTTCTTCAATCGGTTCCAATAATTTTTCTAAATATTGATATTTTGGTTGATATAATGATTTACTATAAATATAAATATTTGCAAAACGTAAACCATTCGGATCAACAATTAAACTCATTAATGCGTTTGTTTTACCACAATTACTTCCCCCAATTATTGCACATCGGATTGTATTCGGTAATAAATCACCATGTCTTTTTTCTATTAAACCATCACCACTTTTTGATGTAATTACATCAAAATTTAAAACTGGTAATTTTAGAGCTTGTTTCTGATATTCCATCTTGATGATTACTAAGCTTAAATCGTATAAATTGCGGTATTTTATAGTTTTTCAATCAGTTTATACACAACTATGATTGAGCATACATCTAATAAAAAGAAAAAAAAAAAACATCGTGGAAAAGGGATACTTAATAACCTAATCAACAAGCTACCATTTGAACTTCATCTTCCTGGTTACTCATATTGTGGACCAGGAACTAAATTAGAAAAACGTTTAGCTAGAGGTGATCCAGGAATTAATCCATTGGATGCAGCTTGTAAAAATCACGACATTGCTTATTCCAAAAATCAAAACGATATAAAAGCAAGAAACGCAGCAGACAATATTCTAGCTCGTGAAGCAGCTAAACGTATCTTTTCTAAAGACGCAAGTTTAGGTGAAAGAGCTGCAGCTACATTTGTTACAGGTGCTATGAAAGTAAAATCAAAATTCGGTATGGGTTGTGTTAATAAAAAAAAATGTTGTAAAAAAACGAAATTATCATCTACAATGAAAAATAAAAAAACCAAAAAGAAAATTGGTGGAAAGTTATCAATCCGTAAAATAAACAAGAAAAAGAATAAGAAAAAAATTCAGAAAAAAAAAAAAATATCATTTTCAAAAATAGTTCAAGCAGCAAAACGAGCAATGAAAGGAAAAAATAGTTCATCAATTGCAATAAAATCAGCATTGAAAGGTGCAAAAGAAGCAATTAAAACAAACGGTGGTAAAAAAGCTATTACTATACCAAGAGTTTTACCAGTTGCTAAGCATATTGGTGGAGCATTACCGCTTTTAATACCAATTTTCTCAGCTATATCTGCATTAGGTGGCTTAGTTGGTGGAGCTTCTGGTGTTGTTAAAGCTATTAATGCAGTAAAGTCCAGTAAAGATCAATTGAATGAAAATATGAGACATAATAAAATGATGGAATCAATAGCTATTGGAAAAGGACTTTATTTGTCACCTCATAAGAGTGGAATGGGACTTTATCTTTCTCCAAAAAACTTCAATTGATGCTACCACAAAGAGCTCTAACCGACGGTGATATTTTACAATTTGCTAAAAAATTGAAAATTGCTAATTTTCGTGGAGTTTTTATGCGTAATGATATGCCAAAAGATGGACCATGGAAACAAGAGTGTGGAGTCATTAATTTAGATGATAAAAAAAATCCTGGAACACATTGGGTAGCATATAAAAGACTTAATCAAAATTTAGCAATATACTTTGATAGTTTTGGCAACTTACAACCACCGAAAGATCTTGTTAGCTATCTTAATGTTGGTAGCATCAATTTTAATTATAAACGATATCAAGATTGGAATACATATAATTGCGGACATTTATGTCTTGCATTCCTTGCTAATAAGCTATAAAAAGAATGAAAATATTTTTTTCTTCATCAGTTATTCATTAACCACAGACATGAATGATACATTAACTTTAACGTTAACTGGTAACTCTTCAGTTTTAGAAACTGATTATTTTCCACCAATTCAATTATCAAGTGATAAAAGTTATTCATTAGCCCTTACTTCCTTTTTATCATTTAAGTCAATACCAAATATTGATTCTGATAATAACAAAATCAAGTTTACTAATGCAAATAGTGGCATCACAACTATACATACAATACCAACCGGTAGTTATGAAATAGATGATATTGCTCGAGATTTTGAAACATATGGTATTTCATTGACATATAATAAAAATACTTTACATTCATATATTCAAAGTATTAATGACATTGATTTTACAATACCAAATTCACCAGCATCGTTACTAGGATTTGAATCAAAAAATTTAAAAGCTGATATAAAACATCAATCAGATTTTCCAATCAACATTATAAAGACAAATTCGTTGAGAATAGAGTGCAACATCACAACGGGTGCTTATGTGAATAATCAAAAAGTACATACAATACATAGTTTTTTTCCATCTGTACCACCAGGTTATAAGATAATTGAAGTACCAGCAAATCCAATTTATTTACCAGTTTCGGTGAAAACAATTGATCATTTACAATTAAAAATTGTAGATCAGAAAGGAAGATTAGTAAATTTTCGTGGTGAAACAATAACAATTACCTTACATCTAAAATCATAATATGGGAATTGCATTCAATTCGCATGCTATAAAAAGAAGGACACCAACGTATAAAAACAACGCATCATGGACATCTCAAGTCAGTCTGAATCAAGCAGTCAAGAAGTTGACACCTCAGAACATAAAATATCTGCAAAGTCTAGGACTAAAAGTAAAAAATTTTGGAACTTCAATTGGATAAATATAACTTGTTTCAACTGTTTTACTCGTCAACATGAGTGATGGAAATATACTCGATATCAACACACCTGTTCAATTCAACAATGATATATCTGATTATGAGCTGCACGCACATCAATCATTCGGATCAAATAATTTTGAGAATAATGATGAAATAAGAATATCAATACAAAATCAAGACTTGTTTGTTTTACCATCAAAAAGTTATTTACATATAAGTGGACAATTATCGAAAAAATCAGATAAAGAAAAAGATAAAGATCAAGGTCAAGGTCAACAAGTAGATCCTGTTATAAGATTGGTTAATAATGCAATATGTTTTTTATTTGATGAAATACGTTATGAATTGAATGGGGTTTTAATTGATAAATCCAGAAATGTCGGTATATCATCCACAATGAAAAATTATTTATCTCTGGATCACAGAATGAATTATGAAAACGAAGGATGGTTAGGACTTCATGATAATGATATAAAGTTAATAAATGACAATGGATTTTTTGATGTATGTATACCTTTAAAAAGAATTTTTGGTTTTGCTGAAGATTATCAAAAAATAATTGTAAATGTTAAACATGAATTAATTATGGTACGATCACGTTCTGATTCAAATGCAATGCTTTGTGTCGTGGGAAATGCAGCTAGTACTTCACAGTTTGATTTGAAAATTTCAAAAATTGAATGGCTTGTACCATATTTAAAGTTATCAAATAAGAACAAAATTGAGATGATGAAATATATACAAAAAGATCCAACTATCTCTATGGGATTTAGAAGTTGGGATTTATATGAATACCCATTGCTGCCGACAACTACACATCATATATGGACTGTAAAAACTGCGACTCAACTGGAAAAGCCACGTTATGTTATTCTTGGTTTTCAAACAGATAGAAAAACTGATTGGGATAAAGATATAACATATTTTGATCATTGTAAAATAACAAATGTTAAGCTATATCTAAATTCACAGATTTTCCCTTATGGAAATTTAAATCTTGATATTGAAAAAAATCAATTTTCTATATTATATGATATGTACGCTAATTTTGCTGAGTCTTACTATGGCTCAAAGATAGATTTAATGCCAAAGGCAACTTTTATTACAAAAGCACCATTAATTGTGATTGATTGTAGTAAACAAAATGAGTTTTTAAAGACTGGTGCTGTTGATGTACGTTTAGAATTTGAATCAAAAGATAACTTTCCTCGAGGAACGACTGCATTTTGCTTAATTTTACATGATAAAATAATTGAGTATAGACCAATAAGCGGTTTAGTACATAAGTTGACTTGAATAAAATGTAAATTAAAAATAAGCTTTTTTTAAAAAAAAATAAATAAATAACACATAAACACTTTAAATTCAGTTTTTGATTTTTTATTTCTCCATTTATATACAGATAAACTAGTTTTAAGGTTTAATTTCTTATTCCATAATATTAATATCATCGTAATTTATTACAGTATCTTCTAATGTTATTTCTTTTCTATTATTTTCACCAGTACAAACAATAGTTAAAACTCCTTTTTCAGCTGCTTCATCCAACTCTTTGAATTCTTGTTCATCACTGTTGAAATGTTCAGCATATTTTTTTGGTAAATACACATAGTATTGACCATCAATTTCAGCTGTTAGTGCTGCACCAAACTTTGATCCAATAAATTTTCTGACTTTTGTTATGTGGTAAACTGTATTATTTTGTAAATCATTCAAAGATCTACGTTGTTTACCTTTGGAAAGTAATTTTGCTTTAGGAAAACCCATTTTATTCCTAAACAAAAACGCAATAATGTTCAATAATGTTCAAATATTTCGAATATAAAAATCAATATTTTTTTTTTTTGAAGAATTGTATAAAACTTACTTGATTTGTTGGTTGCTTTTTAGTTTCACTGCTGAGGAGCTCGTTTAGTTTTGGAAACTTTTTTGATGATAGACTTGGAAACAACAGTCTTTATACTAAAAAATTCTTTCCCCACTATTATGTTACTCCTACCACTTGATTTTTCATTGGTTGAGCAGCAGTAAAAAGTGGAAGGGAGAACATTGTGATTGGTGAATTATATATATATATATATATATTATGGAAGGGATGAAACTTTCTAATTCCGAAAATTTGCACCCTACTGTTTAAACAAGTTCAAACATGTTTTGAGGGATTAATTTTATTCTATTTTTTTCATAATGAAAAATCTCACAAATTAAAGAAAGTTTTTCTCAGAATGGTTAATTGATTGAATTCCATTGTTCAAACGAGTTTTAACCTGTTTCATCATGTTTTTTAACTTTCCTTAAAATTTATCAAGATCTAATAATCCTTATATTAAACTAAAAATTAAAATTTATATGTATAGACTTTTTTATCATTATTATTCATCAATAAATCCAGTCGTTGTAATAATCCATTTGTGCAAATTGATAAATAAATGTTACCAACGTCTTACAACACCTCTTTTTATATCGTGATATAATTGATCAAAATTAAACATCAATAGTTCAATAAAATATAATTCAAAAAATAATATTGTAGGCGGTAATAATGAATATTTTTGAATTGACAAAGCAAATCCTTGATGATTATCCAAATACATTCGTTTCAAAAAGTCTTTTTCTGGAAATATCGCAAAGTCTTCCAGTTTTAGACATCTATGTAAGTAACGTACAATAGCATAATTGTATTGGACTGCAGGTATAGTTTCTAGAATTTTTATACAGTATCTGATTTCCAGCAATACTATTTTACTATTTTCTTGCTTGAAAACAACAGATCTTGTGTTGTGTGAGTAATCAAAAATTATTTCAATATCAATGCATTTAATTGTTGAATATTTTTTTTCTAATTTACTAGTATTTTCAGTAGCCGAAAACCATGATGATATAAATTTAGATTTATGTATAAAAATTTCCCATGTATCAATTAGGAATAAAACTTCTTTTTTTGAAATATTATCACAAATTTGAATAGTTATATCATTCTCTTTTCCGAATCCAACATTTAAGATCTTTGTTTGTGACTCGTTAAGTTCAATTGTGTGTGCTAAGAGAAGATTACTAGTTGACATCGTTAACTTGATAAGAAAGATTCTTAGTTTCACTGCTGAAGAGCCCCTTTAGTCTTTTTAAAGAAAACTTTTTTTGATGATAGACTTGGAAAACACTGGTCTTTATACTAAAACATTCTTCCCCCACTATTATGTTACTCCTACCAACTGATTTTTCATTGGTTGAGTAGCTATCCAAATAGAAAGGAAACACTGTGGTTGGTTAGGTTAGGATTTTAATATTTTCTAATTCTCAAAATTTGTTCCCTACTGTTTAAACAAATATTCTTTTGTGAAAAAATATAACAAAAGGAAAATATTCCATTCAAGTCTAAACTTGTTCTAAAAAGATTGATTCCTATTGTATTTTTATTCATAAAAGAAATAATTGAAAAATCTCCTGATGAAGAGAAAGTTTTTCTCAGAACACATTCCAAAGTTTAAACTAGTTTTTACCTGTTTTATCATGTTTTATCTTCTCTTAAAATATAGAATTTATGAAAATTTACATAGGTTCAACTTATTTACTATAGTACATTGAAAAATTAAAAAGAAGAATTTTTATTATTTTAAATGTATTTATTTATTCATTTATTTATCTTAAATTAACAAAACTGTTCATTATTCATTCCTTTACATTTTAAACAATCTTTTATAGCAACATGAAGAAATAGACCACATTCATCGCTATCTTTATTTGAGTTACTTTGCAAAGGGTGTTGTTTGCATTTTCTTAATCCAAAAATTGAAGGATTCATCTGCTGTTCTTCCGATAATTTCTCCCAGATTTCATCAATTTGATGCGATGCAAATTTTATAATTATTGGTAATGGAAGTGTTGTAATTTCTGCTTCATCTAAATCGCTTATATTTGCTACAGCACAAAAATGCGCTATGGACTTGTATAAACTGGCTCTCATTGAAAAAGTCTTGCTATACCATGATTTATATCTTTGTGCATTTTCAACTGAACATTTATAATATGCATTATTTAAATGCATTGATTCATGTTTTATAGCTGGATGATTAGATTCAAGTTTTTTTATATCAGGACATCCTAAATCCTCCAAGTTGAAAACTGTTGGTAAATTGTGAGAAAGCATAAGAGTTAGCCACTTTTTTTTATCTTCTCCTTTAACAAACAAATAAATAAATTTTCCAATAATCTCTTCA
Source organism: Lysiphlebus fabarum (assembly GCA_011426435.1). Classification (NCBI taxonomy): domain Eukaryota; kingdom Metazoa; phylum Arthropoda; class Insecta; order Hymenoptera; family Braconidae; genus Lysiphlebus; species Lysiphlebus fabarum. The sequence goes on from WSYQ01000931.1 coordinate 7,297, forward strand.
CTAATAATATTTGAAAGATTAATGTATTCTTCAGTGCCATTTTCCCATGATATTCCATGATGATATATTTCACAATTAGATACTGTTTCTTGATATTTTTCACTTAATGATGCTCTATCACATGGTGGTTTGAATATTATTGCTTTTGGTTTCATTTTAGAACTTAATGGTTCAATAGCTAATTCTTTTAATACGAATAAACCTTGCTTTTCTTGAAAACCTTGAAAATCAATGAATGCTGACATTTTTTTAAAACTTTTTTTATGAGATGTTTTCTCACTAAACTCTTGTGAAATTAACTAAAAATTTTTGATGATGGGTCCACTTAAATTGAATCATCCCCACTTTTCGAAAAACTACTAGCGCAATGGTTTACAAAAGTAGAACTTTAATAAATGATTTTATTTATTAACATCCATCGGTAAAAAAATTTTTAAGAAATATCAGAAGTAAGCAAATAATAATAATAATAAAAAATAGAGTATTATTATTATATCATTTTCGAAATTTGTCTCAATGGTGTAACTTAAAACGTACTCGATTATAAATCTCATGTTCCTTAGTTCAAAGCACCCTTGAGACAAATTTTTTTATTTAAAAAATGAATAAAAAATAATCCTTCGAGCCGGGTTTGAACCAGCGACGAATGGATAACCCTTTTTTAATCAAACCAATTACAGTCCATCGCTCTACCAACTGAGCTATCGAAGGTATATATTTTTTATTGAATATATAAAAAATGTTTAACTAACAACCTTATAACTAAACGAATGAAGCATACATCAAGAATATTACACCTTATAATTTACAATAGTAACGTTCATCTTCAATGGTTCAATGGGTAGCGCGTTAAACTTCCACGGTGGAGACCCGAGTTCAAGTCTCGGTTAAGGAAAATATTTTTTTTTTCATAGTAACAGAAATATATAGTAGTGACATTTAAAAAGTAAAGATGGCAGCATGGGTAATTAAAAAATTCAAGATGGCGGCATTCAAAAATTTAAAATGGCGAATTTCAAAATTTAAAATGACAGATAAATAATAATAATAATAAATGACAGATGGTAGAATTTCAAAATGGCGGACGAATAATAATAATAATTGCAACCCCTCCCCTCCCACCCACGAATGACACCTCGAGTAAGACCACGAAATAACCCCCTCCCCTCCCGCGGATCGCACCCCGCGACCCCCCGCTGACCCTCGGATTACACCTCGGATAAGACCACGAATTAAAGACCCCCCGCGGTTATCAAACCCCACGACCCCCTGATGACCCGCGGATTACATCTCGAATGAGACCGCGAGTTAAAGACCCCCCGCGGTTATCAAACCGCGGATTAAACCGCGGCACAGCGGGGAGTAGAGTATAAGGGGATATGGCGCACCGTGCATTTGGAATAGGCCTGAGTCTGTTCAGAACTGGTTTGAGAGGTTCCCCTCCAGCCCCTCCGTGCCGTTAAGATGTATACCCCGCGGAGATCCCTACGAACTGAGGAGTAATTTCCCTTCGCGTATCTCCCCGCGGCTGGTCCCCTCAAGCTAAACACCCCTTTAAACACCCCTTTAAACAACCCCTAAAAATATTATAATTATTAATTTATAAACAACCCCTAAAAATATTATTATTATTTAAAAAATATTATTATTATTATTAAAAAATTATTATTATTATTATTATTTATTATTATTTAAAAATATTATTATTATTTAAAAAAATTTATTATTATTAAAATATTATTATTATTATTATTAAAAAATTATTATTATTATTATTATTATTATTATTATTATTATTATTATTATTATTATTATTATTATTATTATTATTATTATTATTATTATTATTATTATTATTATTATTATTATTATTATTATTATTATTATTATTAATTTATTATTATTATTATTATTGAAAAATTTATTATTATTATTAATCAATTATTATTATTATTATTAAAAAATTATTATTATTGTTGTTATCGAAAATTATTATTATTATTAAAAATTATTATTATTATTAAAAAATTATTATTATTATTATTTAAAAATTATTTGATTTTATTATTTTATTTTATATATATACACCATATGAGCGAGTGAGAGATAGTCAGCTGTTTCGTCGACCAAGAGACATGCAAGTATAGACATGCAAGGCCCAGTGTATACGCTGGGCTTTTTCTTTGATGTGAGCGATAGAAGCAATCAAGTCTCAACTCATGCGCGCGCTTACTTCTACATTATATATAGATATACTCCTATACAGTGGTAGCACGTGGGGCCCGGTATATATCTCTATATATATTCAAATGTACTACACAGATGTTTTTTAAATACTTTTATTAGGTCATAGGAGCACTTGAAATAATTGAGACATTATTTTATTATTTATTAAATTTATTTCATAATATATATATATACATTCTTTTTTTGATAAATACTTTAAGAAATAATTGCTTGAATGACACCTGGTACATCAACCCGACACATAATACACTTATCAATTGCTGGAGCACAATTCCTACATGTTACCATATGTAAACATGAGGAACAACCCCTATTTTAAAAATATAATTATTCATATTAATTTATAAACAACCACAATTATTATAAACATCCCTTATTTAAAAAAATATATTTATCAATATTTATTTATAAACAACCCTTTAAACAATCTCTATTTAAAATTATTACCATTAGTATTATTATCATAATTATTTACTATTATTTTTATAAACAACCCTTTAAACAATCTCTATTTAAAATTATTACTATTACTATTATTATCATAATTATTAATCATTATTTTTATAAACAACCCAACATTAAAATTTTATTATTGTTATGATTTTATGAACAACTTTAATTATCATAAACAACCCACCATTCAAATATTATTATTATTATTAATATTTTATTTTATTATTTTATTATATATACACTACTCTGTATCTGACACTACCAATAGATTGTTCTGTCACCTGTTATGCCAGACCATCTCACATGTAAGCAAACACTTTTACTAGTGTATACCCATGTGACATGCATCCAATCAAGTCCCAAATTCCTCCGCGCACTCCTCCTAAAAACCATATAGATATACACGTATACGGTGCAACACATAAATCCGATGTATGAAATCATGCACGCGTCTATATATATATACATAATTATTATTATTCAGTCAACAGCCCTTTTCTATTTAATTATTATTATTTTATAAACACCCATATGATTCAAATATTATTATAATTTTTCAAACAATTTTTTCAAATACACATGTATTTGAAAATTTTATTAATCATTCATCATTTAATGAGTTTATTATTTTATTTTTATTCTATTATTTATAAATATACATACTCTATACATACTATATACTTATATATATACATACAGTCTATCTGTCACACCCATTAGATAGTTGTGTCAGTTGTTATACTACTCCATGTGACTTGTAAGTTAGGCACTTGTACAACCATATACTGTATCCGTATCACATGCAAGCTAGCACTTATGTGTCTATGTGAGATACAAGCAAGGCAGCAACCAAAAGCCGAAATTCATGCGTACGCACCCAAAAACATGAACGTAACAATATATAGATATACTCTTACTGTACTATTAGACATGGGGCCTTATCTATATAGATATACATGCTTGTATATTTTTAAATATACTATCAGGTGTTTTTTAAATGTACTACACAGATGTTCTTCAAATATTTTCATCACAATTAAGACATGGGGGTACTTGAAATTAATAAGATATTCTTAATAAGAAAAGAAAACTTTTCATACTATTTGAATATTGACCGTATGCTTATATTTTTATCATTATTAATCAATAGTTATTGTTATTTTTCCAAGCTAGAGCTATAATTTAAATATAACATTCAATATTAATATTATTTGAATATTTTCAAATTTATTATTTTTATTATTAGCATTATTATTATTATTATTATCTTATTTTTAATTTGAGCCATGAATTTTTTATAAATATTTTTTAACTATCATTTTCTATCATTTCATATTTAGGAGTGTATATACGGCGAGTCAGGGGTGAACATATAAGTGAATGTAGGAGTTTATATTTTTATTATAACTTTTATTCTATTTATGTACAGATGTAGTCACAAACCTATGTAAAGATATATTTCCGTCTCTTTCAACCAAATTAACTATCAATAATAATATTTAGTTATCAAACATGTACTACATAATTTAAAAAACAATGAAACACACACATATACACACACACATATACACACACACACACACACACACACACACACATTTATTTTTTTGTTTAAATTTTAAAAATATTTTTTCAACTGGAATTCTATTACTTTATACATTTATTAATTTAAATGCTTTATAAAAAAACTTAAATAAAAAGTAAACATCTGTTATTTTTCAAATGACATGTTACATGAAAGAAAGTGATAATCTTTATGGAATGGAAAATTAAAAAAGAAAAAATATATTCACACTTATAGACATTATATTTTTTATACGTATATTAATTTGAATGATCTACGAAATCGAAATGAAAAAAATTTTTTATGAAGCATTTATTTTTAAGAGGAATCGATACTACCGACATAATGATTTTATATATTATTCTAAATATTTTACAAAATCAAATTAAAAAATTACTATATTTTTATAACTTATTTCATTTTAGAGAAATTGATATTACCGATATAATACTTTTGTATACTAATTTAAATGTTGTACAAAATTCAAATGAAAAATAATATATCTTTATATTATTCATCTCGAAAAAATTGATAGTACATCGATTTTTTAAATAATAATTTTAAAATAAATATGAAATTTAAACTAAACACAAACACCATTCGAAAATAAATTTCTTATTTCGAACGTGAAGAATAAATATTACCATTTCATTATACCACTGTAAAAATTGATATTCATTTTTATTCAATATTATTTATACTAACCTTAATTGACATTTTACTTTTAAAAAAGAAATGTCAATAATAAACAAAATAATGAGTTGTTAAAAAACACATGTCAACTATCTGTCATTGTTTAATGTACTATTAAACATGTTTTCTTTTAATATCACTCTAGCTCATTTCAATTATATTACTAAAATTTATCATTATTATTATTATCCAACTTTAAAAATAAATAATTATTTTATAATTATTAATTTTATTTGTATTGTTTTTATCATCTACAATTGTTCTATTTCCAAAATGTTTAATATATGTTATTTTTATTCGTTTAATTATATTCAAATGAAACTTAAAATTTTTAAAGTATCAAATTTGTAATTTAAATTTTTGTTCTCTCTGTTTTTGATAATTTTCTCTACTAAAATCAAAAAAATATTTAATCTTCATTTTTTAGTCAAAAAAAAACATTCAATAATATTTTTAGAAAAAATTTGTTATAGTTATAACTATTCTATTTTTTATTTATTTTTATTCAGGAATATTATTTATAATATTACAAAAAGATTCACTATTTTTTTTTCAAAAAAACAATTTGTTACAGTTATAATTGTTTATTTTCCTTCAACTCAAAACATTTACTAATATTTTTTAAAAACGATTCGTTACAGTTAGAAAATATTATTTCTAATATTTTAAAAACATTTACTAATTTTTTTTTTTCTTTCAAAACAATTTACTAAATTTATAATAATTATATTTTTGATTATATAAAAAATTTTATAACAAAAAATTTACTAATATTTTTAAAAAAGAATTTGTTACAGTTATAATTGTTTATTTTCCTTCACCTCAAAACATTTACTAATATTTTTTAAAAAAGATTCGTTACAGTTAGAAAATATTATTTCTAATATTTTAAAAACATTTACTAATATTTTTTTTTTCTTTCAAAACAATTTACTAAATTTATAATAATTATATTTTTGATTATATAAAAAATTTTATAACAAAAAATTTACTAATATTTTTAAAAAAGAATTTGTTACAGTTATAATTGTTTATTTTCCTTCACCTCAAAACATTTACTAATATTTTTTAAAAAAGATTCGTTACAGTTAGAAAATATTATTTCTAATATTTTAAAAACATTTACTAATATTTTTTTTTTCTTTCAAAACAATTTACTAAATTTATAATAATTATATTTTTGATTATATAAAAAATTTTATAACAAAAAATTTACTAATATTTTTAAAAAAGAATTTGTTTCTGTTATAATTATTTTAAAACAGTAACTTATATTTAAAAAAAACAATTTATTACAATTGGAAGTATTTTACCTTTACTTTTTATATATGAAAAATTTATTTATGATATCAAAAAATTTAACTAAGATTAAAAAAAAAAAAAAGTTTACTTATAATAATTATGTCTTTATTTATTTATATCAAAATTCATTTATAATATTTCAAAAAAACAATTGTAAATTTTTTAAATTTTCTTTTCTTCTTATTAAAAAATATCTAATATGATAAGAATCATTTACTTATATTTTAAGAAAAAAAAAAATTATTACATGAAAAAAAAAAAAAAAAATATAAATTTCAAATGACAGAAAAAAATAATAGGTTATACTTTTTTTACGATACTCTGCATTTATTTATGTGTACATTTTAATCTAATTATACATTTGAATTGATAGATTCGATAGGTAATGGAGGTGGACATGGCTTTGGTTCTTGATTCAATTTTTTAATTTTTGTTAATGCTAAATGAGCTGCTTTTCTTTTTGCTTCATTTTTGGTTCGGGCTGTTGCAGTAGAGCTGTAGTTTTGCAAAGTAAATTGATTAAGTGGATACAGAATCGGATAAGTTACTTTTATTGTAAATAATGGATTATGATGTGGGCCTTCAGAATGTAATTGTTCATATTTTGGTAATGAATTTTTTTTATGACAGTATTCGTTTAATACTGAAACAGGGTTATACCCTAAGTAACTAGTATTTTTATTTTTTATTGGATCTTGATTTTCATTTTCGTCTTTGTTAATTAACATCTTTATTTTATCC
>WSYQ01000932.1:0-27211 GCA_011426435.1 Lysiphlebus fabarum
CAAAAGAAACTGAACCATGTCATTTGCAAGAAGAGGATAAAATTGATCATATCGTGGACGAAACAAATAATATTTGAAAAATTATTTTTTAATATTTGAATTTATTAATAATTTTTTTTTATTATAAGAATAAGAATATTATGTAATATCTGTATTATTGGATAAATAAAATTTAAAATGATGATTAACAAAACATTTTTCAAAATAATAAAGTCTAAAACATTAAAATACAACACTGAAAATATGTATTGAAAAATGCTCGCGCTGGCGGGATAGATGGCGAAAATATTTGTAATGATGGCGGATTTGGCGTGTTAGTGTGGGGCGTTTGGCGTGCGCATCTTTCTGATATGTGGTCACCTTGCAAGGCTCTTTAAACCATTAGGCATTGCCTACGCATGGTCTTTAAGCTGTCAATGCGATATTGAATACCGAGTTTTGAAACGAAAATTTGCATCGAAAAAGAATTTTTTTCATTATTAAAACGATTGATAGTAATTCAATGAATGATGAGGAAAGAGTGATATTTTTTTTTGATCTGTTATATTTTGAATAATTGGAATGTAAAGATTGGGGGCTTTCTAAGCTCTCGATGCAATGTGGAATACTATGTTTTATAGAATGGTAGCGCCTTGCGTATCTATGATAGAGTTTTATTATACTATTCACCATAATCTCGGTAATTTCTGACTTATTATTATTATTATTATTATTATTTATTATTAATTATTAATTATTATTCATTATTATTCATTAATTTCATTAAATATTTGTTAATTCTCATCCTTTTGCGACCGGGTCATGACTATTCTCTTGATCATTGTACATAGTTTTATCAATTTTGTAAATGTCATCTCACTATGCATGACTCCTAAATAATTATAGAAAAAGTTATTGTAACTAAATTTTTATTTCATTATTAATTCATGTTTTATTATTCAATAACTTACCAAGTACTGCTTCAAAATTTATTCCAAAACGATATGTTTTTTTATCACTTGATGATTTATAGTGTTTACTAGTTGCAACCCTCCTAACCCGCTAGCCTGTAGGTAATAGCAAAATAAGAGGATTAAAAATAGTTAAATGTCAGGTTACTGTTTTTTTTTATTATTATCAGTTCCAGAACTAGTTTACATATTTTCCTAAATTTATTATCTAATTATTTTATAAATTTTAATTTATTTATAAATAGTATCTGGGATAAAATTTTAAATATTCAATAAAAATAGCAACCTGGCACGTAACAAAACAAAAAATTCATTACCACCGGTCTTGATAAACGCTCCACATCTGCTGACACATAAATTAAGATTGAAACCACATGTGGAACTAGTAAAGACTCGATACAGTCAAAGAAATCCGGTGATGCAAGAGATAATAAATGAAGAAACAGATGCTATGTTAAAAGATAGTGTTATTGAACCATAAAAAAGTCCTTGAGGTCACCGTTAGTATTTTCAAACAATAAAAACAAAGAATATAGATTTTGTATTGACTTTAAAAAAGTGAACAATCTCACGATAGAAGATGCTTATCCTCTACCACAAATAAATGCAACGTTAAATGAGCTCAGAAATGCGAAATATACCTCCTCGATTGATTTCAAAAATGGTTACTGGCAAGTACCATTAGACCCTAAAAGTCAAGGAATAACAGCTTTCACGGTACCGGGACGTGGGTTGATTCAGTTTAAAGTCATGCTTTTTGGTTTACACTCGGCCAGTTTAACTTTTCAACGTTTGCTTGTTTGAAAGTCTTCGTATATCTGGATGATATAATTATCTTGGGCACAACGTTAAAAGAACATGTTAAAATTGTTAAAATCATGTTACAAACGATTATATGACGCTGGTTTAAAAAAAATTGAAAGAAAGCAAGTTTTTACAAACTCGTATCGTGTACTTAGGGCATGTCATCGACGAACAAGGTATTAGAGCAGACCCAAAAAAAATAAAAGTAATAACAAGTATATCACCGCCAACAACGCTAAAAAAAGTGAGTTGATTTATCGGTATGATAGGGTAGTACCGGAGATTCATTCCATACTGTTCAATTCTTACTTAACCATTAACTAAGCTGATACAGAAAGGAACACCTTGGATCTGAAAAAAGAAAACTCAAGAAGCTTTTGACTTCTTGAAAGAAAAAATAACTGAAGCTCCAGTATTGGCACCACCTGATTTTAATCATGAATTTATTTTGCAAATTGACGCAAGCAATGAAGGACTAGGTATTGTGTTAACACAAAAAAAAAACAAAGTTACTAAACACGTCATCGCTTACGCCAGCAGAAGAGAATCTCCATGCAACAGAAACGGAATGCTTAGCTGTTGTGTAGGGAATTAAAAAAATGAGACAGTAAAAATGGAAGGTTACAGGTTTAAAGCAGTCACAGACCACCAGTCTTTGAAGTGATCGATTAATCTCGATAGTCCAGGTGGTAAAATAACCAGGTGGTTATTATATCTTCAAGAATTTGATTTCAAGGTTATTTACCGTAAAGGTACTATAAATATAATAGCTGATACTCTGTGAAGACAACCAGTTATAATGACGGAGAATCTGGAGGAATTTGATGGTGAACAGGTCGTTCTCGCAATTGAACCAGGTCAACAATGTACTTGAAATCAAGAAATGACCGAAAACGTCTTGTCCGAACCTAAAAATTTCCCAGATATTTGTGTTAACGAAAATATGCTTTATAAACATGTTCATGCTCATCTTGGTTGGCCTGAACAACGTAATGAAGCTTGGAAACTGTTTGTTTCTAAGCCTCTCCGTCACAAGGTTATACAAAAAAACCATGATACACCATGACAGCAGGACATCTAGGGGTTGCGAAGACGATAGCTCGTACTGCTACAAATCATTATTGGCCTGCCATGCAACGTAATATTAAAAATTTTATTCACGATTTTCAGAAATGCGAGCAATTTAAGCCAAGCCAACAAGGCAAAGCAGGTACAATGGGCACTACGGTCGCCTCCGAAAGACATATCGACAGATATCGTCGGACTAATCACTAGATCGTCTAAGGCTTATACAGATTTCGTTGGATTACACGACAAATTTACAAAATGGATAGAAGTAATTCCATTGAGGCAACCAACAAGTAATATAGTCATAAAAGCTCTTAAAGATAAAGTTATCTTAAGATTCGGTTCCTTCAATAAATTACTGAGCGATAATCGTTCACAATACACCAGTAAAAAGTTTAAAAAAACATTGGCTGACTACGGAATCGAACATCTTCGTATTCCTCCATATTCACTACAGTGTAACCCTACTGAAAGGATAGGGTTTTGAAAACAATGATATCACAATTCTTCAATCAAAAATCACAAAAATCATGGGCCAAGTATTTACCCGAATTGACTTTTGCATATAACTCGGCTAAGCAAAAAAGCACCCAATGTTCCACAGCGTATTTGAATTATGGTCGGGAACTGGAACAACCGAAAAGTTTAAAAAAAGAACTAGAAACAATTGACCTAAACCTAAAGGTCGATAGAGCAACAGCTCTTAGAAGATTGAACGAAACTTTCGGACTAGTCAAAGTCAATTTGGCCAAAGCTTATACGACACAAGAAAAATATTATGCAAAAAAACATCACGAGTGGTGTCCACAAGTGGGTGACAAAGTCCGCGTTCGTTTACATCCGTTATCAAGAGCAATTCACGGTATTAATGCAAAACTTATGCCAAAATTCTCCGACTTGTGCCAAGTAGTCAAAATCATTAGTCCAGCACGTGTAGAAATCCGTAATTCAAAAAGGGAAACAATACACGCAGACGTCAAAGATTTAAAAGAAAATTTAAGAAAAAATACAATACTACTCTTTTCTTTCATTTTTATTATTTTTTTAAATCATTATTATTTTTTTCAATTACTTGAGTATCTCATAGGATTAATTTCTTATTATTGTTTTATTTTTGATTTTTTTTTTGACTCTAGTAGTCTATTTTTGGTGTCACTATCTTTGTTATTATGTAGTATATACAATTATGTGTGCTAAAACGACGGTTGCTCAGAAACGAAATTTTTTTTGTTGAGACCTAGGGTTTATGTTTTCTGGTATGTAAAATAAAAAAAATATGTATATCATAGTCTAGAGTGAATGAATGACAGGTATGAAAGAAAATAGATACTTAAACAAACTGTTATGAAATTGTTATCATATTATCATTTTCGTTTTGTTTCAATTTTTTTGTTGGCACGTATCATTTCTTACCAATCAAGATATAAACGAATTGAATATCGACTTGGATGAAGAAGACTGCGTGTGAGAAATAAAACAACAACGAAACGTCACGTCTCATGGGCCGGTTCAGGTCACAAATAAAAAAATTAACAAAAACAAGAAAATAGAAGATTGTATTGTTAAATTGAAAAATAATTTGTTACCAATAAGTAAACCAGTTTTGGATGAAAAACCACCAGTAGTTTTTTTTGAAGCTACGAGGGAGAACATAAGTAAACTACCTCGCATTAAAAGAAAACGTGAAGTTACCCCTGAAAGGGTAACCGACATAACAATAAGTAGTAGAGCAATTAGTATGATCATAACTAGCAATGATAAAGCAACGATTGATAAAATGACTAAAATAAAAAAAACCTAAAGTAATGAAAGATGTGATCTTAATAGAGTCAATTATTTACAAGAAACGACAATCGAGCAAGGCTAAACAACTGGTGGAACAAAAAACAGATATCTCAAGTACCCGAAAACTGTGCGACAAGCAGGTAAACCTAAAGCAGCTTGATCGTGCTGAGCTCGTCATTCAACAAAAAGCTGAACGTAGTCAGCAAAGAAAACTATCTGAAAGGAAACGGAAAGAAAAAGAAAAGGATTTGTATTTACTGAATTGAATTCCAACTCGTTATTATTATTATTAATTGTTATTGGTGTTTTGTTTATATTTAGACATATATAATATTCACTGAATTTGATTCAGTTGGACTCGCATAATGATATTGAATAGATAAATAAATTTTTTTTGTAACTCACTGTAATAATCAGCTTCTTCTGCAACGATATCTTCAGAATAACCACGTATCATATTATTTAAAAGACTTGGCATTTTTAAATGTCTAATGGACAGGGAATGACATGCAATTATTAAATAATGGATCTGTATATTTCACTTTCTTGATTGTAAATATTTCTGTGATAAAATTTGGCGTATAACCTTTTTCAAAAACAGTTTTATATTAACTTATTCGAACTTTATCACCAATTATGAAATTATTTTTAATATTACAATTCTGTTGAAAATTTTTATAAATATTTCTCAATAATTGTTGCTCATTTGCTGTAGTAACATCTATTGGTTTCATCTTCATTGTTCTATGTTTTGAATTATTACAACTTTCGTGGAAACTAGGTCAAATTTCTAACCATTTGTAGCTTCCTTGATGAGTAAATTTTTCCCACATTTTATTTTTTAAGATTCTATTGAAACGTTTAACTATGCTTTTAGATTTCTATACGTTAAGTACATATTTATTTTATATTTTTGAGAGCTTCGAATACTGTGTTATAAAACTCTTTTCCTCAATCGAAATGTTTATTTTTCGGAAAACGTCCTTCTCCAAGTACAGATTTCATTGCTGCTGTAACATCTTCGCCAGTCTTTGATTATATTGGTATAGCCCATGCGAACTTCGAAAATGTATCAATAATGGTAAGCAAATATTTGAATTTTTTGTTAACTGAAGCGTACGCTTGCATGTCAATAAGATCACCTGCCAAAATTCATCTAATCCTCTGATATCAACATGATGGCGAGGATCATTTCTTAGAGCCTGTTTATGAAGCTCATGAGCAACTGCTACTTTTTGATGATCCATTTAATTATGATTCCAATACAGATAAAGTAAAAAAGAATTTTATGATGAACTTTTGTTCAAGATGAATCTTTAAATATAAGTAGCCTGAAGTTAAATTCCTTAATATTACCTAAATTTGTAGTGACAAAATCTTGAGTTTTTCATTTTAATTATTAATTAAGTTCCTCAAATCTTGCAATCCTTAATTATTAATTTGTTTTTTTTTTCATTCTTTCTCTTAAATTCGACTGACAGATGTATAAATGTTGATGATGAATGTATGAAAGTTTATATGATTAAGAATATTTAGAAAAGAAAAAACATACCATCATACTGTTCGCAGATTATTTTTTCCGATTTATTAAGGAGTCTATTTAATAAATTTGAAAATTGAAAATTAAAAACAAAAAAAGAGAGTGTTGATTAGTGGTCGTAATTCGGTAGTTGGACGAAGGCTCTGTTTGGGTAGCAACTTGTTAAATCACTCTGATTATCATAATCGTATAGAGATAATAATTAATTAAACAAATTTATGCAAAATAGACAATAATAAAACCATATATATATGGGGGATTCTTAGTCACTTCAGATGGTCATTTGCCAAACCCTTACAGATTTGGTTGAAAAAGGCGTCTTTTGGCTTCATATTGAGCCTGATTTTTTTGGAATTTTTATGACGTATTTTAATCGGTAAAGTAGGGATTTTTAACACTAATCCTTGTCTCCAATAAATTTGCCGGAATTGAGATGCATGAAATTTTTTTAATAAAATAAGATACTCAAACCACATAAACTCAAAAAAAAATTGGAGTGGGCCGAAACGTTTTTATAATTTTTTTTTTTCTTGAAAATTGTTTGAAAAAAAAATTTTGATAAAAAAACAAAAGTTTATTTTTTCAAATGCAAAAAAAAAAAAGAAAATTCAAACATCTCTTAAGAAAATTCATCCAATTTTCAGCACTTTTTGGAAGTAAAAAGTCGATAAATTTCACTTTTTAACGAAGTATTGATGAAAAAATTGAAATTTACGTTGAAGGTTGATTTCCAATCCCAAGGTAGAATAAATATATGTGCTTAAAACCGCTATATATCGTAACGCTATATTTTATGCACGGGTCCCCAAGATTTTTGTGCTGCTACTGATTGAAATATTGACTACTGTAGTATATACACTAATACTATGCTAGTACTCAAAATTTACATCGTGAAACACTGCTATTTCACACTATAAAGAAATCCTATTGTATGTTTGTGCATGTCCGTATCTGTGTGTTGATACCCCTTTCCGCTAGAGAAAAACAACGAAGGAGAGACAAACAGTGATTCCGAACAATGAGTCCCCCACGCGCGCAAACCATAAAAAACAATAAATTACTGTTTTTCAAACTTGAATATTTATTAAACGCAACAGACGAAATAGAAAAATTTATATCGAAAAATTTGTCGTTATTAGTACAACAAACTGTTGAAATTTGAACGTTTTCTGTTGCGTTTTAAAAACGTTATCAATAAAAATACATAAAAATATGAGGTAGCACCTATAGCTTGTGTGTTAAAGTTATCAACTTTGGCAGTAAATATCTCAAAAAAATACACAAGAAAAAATTTTAAAAAATTGACAATGTAGATAATTATTTCATTAAAAAATAAGACCAAAGCGAAAAAAAATCTGGTGCGAATTCAGATCTCGGAAAACAACCTTAAATTCTCAAATATGCTGAAAATGAAATTTTCTCGAGACATGTTTTAATTTAATTTTTTTTTTTTTTTTGCATTCAAAAAGATAAACTTTTTTGTTTTTTTTTCAAAAAATTTAAAAAAAAAAAAAAAAATATATAAAAACGTCTCGGTCCACTCGAATTTTTTTTTCAAATTAATGTGGTTTGAGTATCTCATTTTATAGAAAAAATTTCATGCATCCCAATTTGGGCGAATTTATCGGAGACAAGGATTAGTGTTAAAAAAGTGACGGAGCATGATGAGTCGACTTGCACACTGGATAAAAATAAATTACCTACATTCTCAACAGTTCAACGTTCAATTGATAATTCACAAAAAAAATACCTAATCATATTGTGTAAACACATTAGAAAAACTAAAATTATCTCCTTCGTCAATTCCGGAACTCTCACTTGATGATTTAATCATACATAAAGAATTATACTATACACTTGAAAAACAAACAGAATTATCTATTTCGCCAGTTTCAGACCTCACAACAGATAACTCATTCATACAGCAAGAACCAAATATTTCATGTCATCAGAATAATATCTATACTGCATCGTCATGTCAGCTTACAAATAGTCCACAAAATTCTTTCCATAATAATATTTCAGATATATCATTAAAATCTTCATTATTAATGAAACAAATTAAACATATATCAACTCCAATCAAAAAAATCAAAGCTGGAAATTTGCCAGTACTCGAAATTCAAAACAATATCATAATTCAACCGTCATTTTGGAACTAGTGGAATGGAAATAGGGTTACCATATGCGAAATTCTGTAGGACATGTCCTGATTTGGGAACAAATGTCCTGATCGATTATGAAATTGTCTTTTTTCAATAAATGTCCTGATTTGTCAATTTTTTTTTTTTTCTTGATATTTTTTTTTTATTTCTCAAATGCACTCTACAAGCTACAGAGCACAGCGTCAGTCAATAAAGTTATTTGATTACTTTTACCCAACTAGGGATGGGCGATATTTTCCGATTGAATCGGAACATCGATTTTAAATCGATTTTAAATCGATTTTTTAGTCCGATTTTTTTGATTCCCGATTAATCGGAAATGGATTTTTTTTTCGTATAATCGGATTTAAAAAATCGAGTAATGATTTTGCTGTATTTATACAAACATAATTATAAAAAATGATATAACGAATGTAATGCAATATAATTTTAATATACATAATGCATGTAACCACAGCCAATCAAAATTTATGTTCTTGGGGAAATTCAATTTTTGATTGGCTGTGATACTGATAAGTAACTCTGCGGTGGTATTCTTGCACTCTTACTGCGGGAGTTACTGCGGGTCCCGCAATAACTGTTCGCCGGCATAAATTTGTGTCGCGACATCAAAAAGTGAAGGCGCTTTCCAACGATTTTCATGCAAACCAACCATATTTTATGTTTTTCTAACCTATTTACTGAAATATGGTTGGTTTGCATGAAAATCGTTGAAAAGCGCCTTTACTTTTCAATATCGCGACACATATTCATGCCGGCGAACAGTTATTGCGGGACCCGCAGTAACTCCCGCAGTAAGAGTGCAAGAATACCACCCCTGGCTAATTCTAAATCAGCCTTAATAATATCTGTCGCAAGTTTCTTGTATAATGTATACTTGCATTAATATATCAGCGTCATTAGCCAACTTGTAAATTCACGTATAAAAAAATACAATATGTAACATACATATATGTATATTCAATAAAGATTGGATAAAAAATTAAATTTTTTACCCTTTAATAAAAAATTTATAAAAAAAATTGTATTTATTTATTTAATGTTTAATTTATCTATTTAATGTTGTAAAATCGATAAATCGATATGCCGATTTTTTTGACGATTATTTATTATTTAATCGATTTTTAGTAATCGATTAAAAAGTAATAATCGCCCATCCCAATACCCAACATCTTTAGATGGCAGACTTAAACAAGTCTTACATATACTGATTCTTTCTTTGTATATATATCTTGTCTATGATAATAAAAAAAATTGTAAAAAATCTTGTTAATATGCATGTCATTACATATGTTGTCAATGTTATTAATTATTAATGAGATTCATTTGATAATTGAAGAGAAATAAAATTAAACGAAAAGCGTCATTCATAGTGTATATTTAATTAAATATAAATAATTGGATCGCTGGTAAAGATAGGTGATAATGCATTTGCTGGTTGTTTAGAATTTTACCACAGCATTTACTTGGTAGGTTATAAAATATTTATTGAAAATAATAAAAAAAATCTCATCTTTAAAATTTTCCACAGTTAAAATTTCAATACATAATTTCATATTTAAATTAATAAATTAAATGAGTATGGTAAAAGCTAAAAAAAGAAGAAAGTGAAAGTTAACACCCAAATTGCTTCAAAGATACCCGGGTTTTACGGAAGGGAACGATGAATTTGAAGCAAAATGTAGAATTTGTCCAAGTGAACATTGCTTCATTTCTGTTGCAAATAGTGGTCATTATTTATGATTAATTATATAATGAATTAACTATTTGATTTTTATCATTAAAATTTTTTTTACTTAATTTTTTTTTTCTTTTCTGTAGGTAAATCTGATTTAGAAAAACATCTGAATTCAGTGCATCTATCAGTATGTTTGTCATTGAAAAATATTCTTCTTTGGATTCAAAGTTATCAGTAGCTGAAGCTACTTCAGCTTTTCATGTTCTGAAGCATCACCAATTATATAAATCTATGGATTGTACTCCTACATTATTGTCAAATATTTTTACTGATTCAGATATTGTTAAAAAAATATTTTGTGCCAGAACCAAGGCTGAGGCAATAATAAATGGCGTATTGTCACCACATTCAATCGAATGTATAAAAAAAAATCTTGAAAATCTTTCGTGCATCAGTATTAGTACTGATTCAAGTAATCATGGACATATTAAGTTATTTCCATTTATTATCCAGTACTTCGATTACAAACAAGGTGGTAACTCAAACAAAAATACTTGATTCACTAGACACTAACGATGAAAAAGCTGAAACAATTTCAACACTAACTGAAAATGATCTTGATAAGCACTGTCTCCAAAATAAACTCATTGCATTCTCAGGTGATAATGGAACACGAATTTTGGTGATCGTAAACGAGGACATAATACTAACTGTAAACGAGTATTTTCTATGATAAATACACAGTGGTCAAGTGAAAGAAACAAATTTCTTGTAAAAAATATAAAACATCTCATAACTGTATTTTATAATTTTGAAAATTATTCATGTATTGATTTTTGTAAATATTTAAAAAAAGCAGAAAATGAAAGGAAGGTTACTGAAAAATATAAGTTCTGTTCAAAAATACGAGAATTGAATTAAATTCAATTTAAAAATTAATACAATAATAATTTATAAAAAAATGTATTTAATTTATATTAATAATATATTATGTATAACATATAAAACAAATAAATGCTTAATTTTGTGTTATAATTTTTTTTCATTTATGGGAGGAAGGGGGGAGGGGGCTAGACAAAATGTCCTGATTTGGTGTTCAGCGCATACAACCGTCAATGGAAAAAAATGGTTAAAAAAAGGTAGGACTGATTACTTCTGTAAAATTTTAGCAGTACTTTTTCCTTTCCATCAAAGACCGTTTTACTCAAAGATCAAATTGTTCAAGTAATACAGATATTTATCACGATTTCGATTTACAAAAAAACAACAACAAAAATTCATACCGATGGTCCGGTGTTACATGATCTAACACATATTAATCACCGATTTTAAAGAGGTGAGAGAAGAAAAGAAATTAGTGAAGAGTTGATGAACTCTTCATCAAAAGAACTTTTTCAAAAATTATTTCATGAATCGCCATGAGAACCAGTTTTACAAAGAAATCAAACAGCAATATGTGGTATTCAAGTTTTACAGAAAATTTCGAGTAAAAACAACTCTCGAAATGACCTTGATAAAAATATTCATTTACACTTGCTTAGATTGCTGATTTTCGAATACACCCAGATTGGCAAGATGCTCAATTCCCTGGTTATATTCAAAAGATTGGCACTTTTCGGTTTGAAGTCATTTGCTTTTCTGGTCATCAATGAAAATGCTTAGAAAAAGAATTAAAATTGAAAGGACATGTCTGGGTTCATTTAGATGGAACCGGAACATTTATCTGTAACCCTGAAGATCAACCTGATGCACAAGTCATGTACTATTCGATAGTTATCGAAGGTACAGGTAAAATTGGTAAATGTGGTTTTCCAGTGGCAGAGTTATATTCCAATAGACATGGTGTCTTGAGCATTAATATATTTTTGCAATATTTCTTTGACGCTTTAAGAAAAAAATATTAAAAAAACTGTAGACGTCATTAAAACAGATTTCAGCATAGCTTTAATGCTAAGTGTGCTAAATTCAGCAAGCTCTTCTGATTTAGCTCAATTCTTGAAATGGTCTTGGATGTTTGAAAAACAAGAAATTAAAAATATGAAAAATATGAAAACTGCTATTCATATATGCTCCAGCCATTTATTAAATACAGTGAATAGAAAATTAAAAAAAATCAGAATCTATTTTCTCTTAACATGATGAAACTGTTAAAGATGATGAAGGAACTAAATTAAGCATGGGTCTCCGTACTGGGTTTTTTTCAACGAAATATATCATAAAAAATTGAATAGTATTAAAACTGAAACCGAGTTAAATAAAAAACATGTCGAAGAAAATCAAAAAACATGTCGAAGAAAATCAAAAAGATGGAAATAAAGGAGATAATAGAGAGAGTGAAGAAGGAGATGAAGAAGGAACTGAAGAAAAAGATAAGAATGAGAAAAAAAAAATTAAAATAATTTTTATTATCTTCCTAAATTTATAGCATATCTATTAGAGTATTTACTTCCTTGATTTCCGGCTTGTTCTTCAGTGATAATAAAAGAATATAGGATGTTCGGAAAATCGAATGCTGCTGCTGAAAGCTTGTTCAATACAGTAAAAAATAATATTTGCCAGCTCCAAAGTAATATTAAATGTCCAAGATTTATTAATGAAATTCAAGCGAAAGTTAAAACTTCTCTCGATATGAGAGAAATAACTTTTCAAACTGCTCGACAACAAAAAAAAAAACTTTAACTTAAACAAAGACTTCTTTAAATGAGAAAATGGTGTTGAATCACACATTAAAATAAAAAACCTTGATAAGCCCATCTCGTGAAGTTTGCACCCCTTTATTTTACATGGCTATGGTCAAGTATTCTACCAAAAATTATGACGTAAGAGATAACGCCAAGAGAAAGTGAATAAAATAGTCCAAAATAAATTAGTCAAATAAAAAAATATTTATAGAGTTGATAAAAAAGTATAAAAGATAAATAAAAAAAATGAAAATGATTATTTATCCCTCATCATTGTTTCTCCCCATGAGATGTAAGTTTGTATAACAATTTCATAACGTGTTGAGAATAATGTTTATTTTTTATAAGAAAAGGCAAATTTGAAAAATCACGGGGGACCTTAATTAATTAATAATTGTTATTCAAATGCCATACGTATTGTTTTGTTCTCATCAACGCTCCTACAATTGATATTACCTCTTTATTTTTTATTTCCGGCTGTTTATCGAGCTCATGAGTGTCTACTACTTTTTTAAGATCCATTTGATTGTGATTCCAATACAGTTAAATTAAATGAATTTCTTAAGATTATTCATAAACTTTTGGTTCGGATGAATCTTTAATTTTAAGTAGTCTAGAATACAATTCTTTGATATCATCCAAATTTGTAAAGACAAGTTCTCAGTTTTTTTTATTTCAAGACGATAACTGTTAATAGATTTTTCGACTTTATTATTGAGTGAATTAACTAATAATAAATTGTTATCAACTCTGTTATCTGTTGTAATATATTAGCAAATAAATTCACCCGAATATTAAATGAACGACGTTAATTAATTTGACCGAATATAATTTAATTGTGTGTGCCTATATTTAGTCTGACCGTACAGCATCTTTGACAGGGATTTTAGCACGTGGGAATCACGGACGGAAAGGCTACAAAAATTTATAGTTCAAACCACGAGGAAATGCTTAGGATTAATTTGATAATTTAAAATGATAGTAAAACACTTAAATTTAACACTGTTCACTTATTATTTTTACTAATTAATTTCTACACTAACTCAACTTGAATGAAGAAAGAAATACGTCGAAAATAAAAGGAGTTTCATTACATTCGGTGAGGCCATTTATAGGAACAATGAAGATATATATTTGAACTTACGTTTGCTGATCTGGATTTGGTGTGGGTTATACAAAAACGTTTGGTCTGGACCTGGTGTAAATTGCCAAGACACACGTGG
Source organism: Lysiphlebus fabarum (assembly GCA_011426435.1). Lineage (NCBI taxonomy): Eukaryota > Metazoa > Arthropoda > Insecta > Hymenoptera > Braconidae > Lysiphlebus > Lysiphlebus fabarum. Next base: position 13,895 of record WSYQ01000932.1, read on the forward strand.
CCCGTGATTGAATCTCTAGTGAATGAGTTGCAAATAGATGTAGGATTAATAATTGTAACGTACGTAGAATTATTGATACTAATGAGAAATGTCTAACACTTTGTATAACTTGATGATTCACTCTGATTTATTTCAACTGAATTTGACAATCGTTTAATTTACAAAATGATTTTTACAAAAGCTGTTCTAATTAATTATGATACAGCAGATGATTTATTTTATTCTGAATTTAAAGTATTAACTTTCGATTACTCTTTTACCTTTGTTTAAACGTTTTACATTGACAACGTGTATATACTTTTATTGAGATTAATATCAACGAAAAACTGATCAAAGTAGATTTAACTTTCGTATAAAAATTATATTAAATTGAATGCGTGTGTTTATTTAATTAAATAAAATAAAGATTGATCGGATATTTTAATAATTTAAAATAGATTCAGACTGATAAATTTATTTAAGTTGAGAACACGTGCAAAGTATAAATGATACAAGATATATTTTAAAAGACTTATGAAAGAGAGGTACTAGGCCAATGTAACTCGGTTGAACTCCAGTGATGGAAGAGAACGATGCAAGGAGCATCCAGAGAATCCTGGTAGATACTCGGTTAGGATCGGGTTTTTCCGTAAAACTATATGAGCGCCCTTCACCAGAAGCAAAAATTACAGCACTCCCATTACCAATAATTATGAAATTTTCATCACATCAAATCGATAAAATCTGGAAAAAATTATCAAAAGAACAGCAGATTAACCTATCAATTTTTGGATTAAAAAAATGCGAACAACACCCTTTGCAAAATAACTCAAATAAGGATACCGATGAATGTGGTCCTTTTCTTCATGTTGCTATAAAAGATTGTTTCAAATGTGAAGAAATAAATAATGAACAGTTTTGTTAATTTAGAATAAATGAATACAATTTAAAATAATTAAAAAAAAAAAAATTCTTCTGTTTAATTTTTTTTATTTTAATATAGTGAATAAGTTGAACCTATGTATATTCCCATAAATTTCATATTTCAAGAGAAAATATATAACATGATGAAACAGGTTAAAACTTGTTTTTACTTTGCAAAATGCAACCAATCAATCACTTATTCTGAGAAAAACTTTCTCTCACTCAGGTGATTTTTCGTTAAGGAAAATACAATAGAAATTATTCTCATTCCAAAATCATTATAAGTTTCGACTTAAATGGATTATTTTCCACGAAGAATTTTTGTTTAAACAGTTTAGTGCAAATTTTTCAGAATTCGAAAATATTAATTTCCTAACCATAAAGTTTTATCCCTTCCATAATATGTAATTCACCAATCGCAAATTTCTCCCTTTCTCTTTTTACCACTCCTCAACCAATGAAAAATTAGTTGGTAGGAGTAACATAATAGTGGGGGAAGAATTTTTTAGTATAAAGACTGATGTTTCCAAATCTATCATCAAAAAAAAAGTTTTCAAGACAAAACGAGCTCCTCAGCAGTGAAACTAAAAAAAAATTAACCACCGAATCGAGTAAGTTTTATACAATTTTTCAAAAATTATTGATATTATATTAGGAATATTCGAACATCATTGAACATTATTGAAAGTTTTTTTTCCAGGAAAAATAGGTTTTCCTAAAGCAAAATTACTTTCAAAAGGAAAACAATGTAGATCTTTGAATGATTTGCAAAATAATACAGTTTACCACATAACAAAAGTTAGAAAATTTATTGGATCAAAGTTTGATGCAGCATTAACCGCTAAAATTGAGGGACAATATTATGTATATTTACCAAAAACATATGCTGAACATTTCAACAGCGATGAACAAGATTTTTAAAGTTGGATGAAGCAGCTGAAAAAGGAGTTTTAACTACTGTTTGTACTGGGGAAAAAAATAGAAAAGAAATAACGAGATGACACTATGATGAATTATGATGATATTAATATTATGGAAGAAGGAATGGAACATTAAAAATTAATTCATAAAAAAAATATTTATCTGTATATAAATGAAGGATTAAAAAAAAAAATCAAATCTGAATTTAAAGGGTTTATGGATTCCTTTAAAAGACCTTATTATTTAATTTACATTATTATATAGTATAGAAAATTAATTTTTTTCAATATCAAGATTTAAATTTCCATAAGGGAAAATCTGTAAATTTAGATATATCTTAACATTTATTATTTTACAATTATCAACATATGATATATCTTTATTCCAATTATTTTTTCTACTTGATTGAAAACCAAGAATAACATAACGTGGCTTTTCTAGTTGAATTGCAGTTTTTACAGTCCATATATGATGCGTTGTACTTGGCAGCAATAAGTATTCGTATAAATTCCAACTTCGAAATCCATCGAGATGGTCGGATCTTTTTGTATATATTTCATCATCTCAATTTTATTTATTCTTATTTAATAATTTTAAATATGGTACGGGCCATTCAAATTTTGAAATTTTTATCAAATAATGAAGTACTATTATTAGTTCATTGCATTCGAATCAGAACGTGATCGTACCGTAATTAATTCATGTTTAATATTTACAATTAATTTTTGATAATCATCAGCAATTCTGAAAATTCGATTTAAAGGTATACATACATCAAAAAATCGATCGTCATTTGTTAACTTTATATTATTATTATCATCATCATTATGTCTTAACCATCCTTCGTTTTCATAATTCATTCTGTGATCCAGAGATGAAAAATTTTTCATTGAGGATGTTATCCTAACATTTTTTGATTAATTAACTAAAACCCCATTCAATTCATAACGTATTCCATCAAATAAAAAACATATTGCATTATTCACCAATCTTATAACAAGATCTACTAGTTGACCTCCACCTTGATCTTTATCATTTACTTTTTTCGATAATTTTCCACTTACATGTAAATAACTTTTTAATGGTAAAACAAACAAGTCTTGATTTTATATTAATATTCTTATTTCATCACTATTCTCGAAATTATTTGATCCGAATTCAAAATAATTCATATTTATATAAATCATTCAATAATAATTATAAATTTATAAATAATATAACAACGACAGTACACAAGCAAACAGTCTAAAGTTAAATTTATTTTCTCCAACACGGAAAAAAGCTTCTCCCACTCCTAGTTAAATTAATTTAGTGCCGTAGCCCCTTCTCCTAAACTAACATTGGTTGAGCGTATCAACAGGCACAGTAGTGCCTCGTGTCAAGTATGAGAAGAAAAATATATTCAATCAGAAAAACATATGAAAGTGAAAAGGCAATACCGAGACATACACGAAATAGAGGTAACCTTTGTCCTCGCTAAAATTAAATTGACTAATTTAAATAGTATGAATTATCAATGTCAAAATTTCATTCATGGTGATTCCATAAATTAATATCAAGCTTTTTAATGAATAAAAAATTAAATTTTTTACTTGTATATTTTTTTTTTTAAGTAAAATCAATTTTTAAAAATTGCGTTTTTATTAAAATTAGTTCAAAAGTCCAGATTTTTGTTATTATGTTGGTATTAAATCTAGCTAATGTTTATAATTCAGTTCATTAATTTATTTTGTTTCATTTATTTTAGTCCAGATTTTTGTTTTTATGTTGGTAACATTATAACAGTGTTTAATTTAATTCAATAAACAAAAATATAATAAAATGATAAATCTTGGTAATACAATAACAATAATTTATTTATTTTAATAAACAAAAATGAAATAAAATAAATTAAATTAAAATTTATAAATATATAGGGGATACTGAGGGCAAATTGGACACCCTTAAAATTTTATAAAAATGATTAATATTTTTTTTTTTTTCGATTAAATCGACTCGTGATGGCACTTTTTAAAAAAAAATATCAACCCACTCGAAAGGTCTGAGTCAAAGTTTTTCAAAATTCAATATTTTTTTTTTGGAGCTATAGATATTTATGTTATTCAAATGTAAAACTATAGAACGTTTACAAAAAGATGTGATATCTAACAAAAACAGAAATTAAAATTTCATTAAAAAGTGTCAAGTATTCAAAATGTGATGTAATTTATTTTGCTATTAATTAATTTTTCATATATAGATACATATACAATATAGGTATAACATATAATACTATAGAAAAACTAAAGAAGAAAATTGTTGAATAAAAAAATAAAAAAAAAAAAAAAAATTATACTTGACCCCGCGTAGTTAAATTTTGAGCCAATATTATTCAATCTTATATAAAGCGGGGTCAAGTATAATTTTTTTTTTGAAGTGAAACTTCTTTTTGGAGGGTAGGTAGAAAAAAAAATTCGTCACGAAAATCGGGGACGGAAGTTGGGGACGGAGATTGGGAACGGAGATTGGGGACGGAGATTAAAACACAGTATACATATAGCATAGGCAACGCAATAGGCAACGCAACAGGCAACGCAACCGGCAACGAGAAATGCAACACAGTATAGTATAGTCAAGAAGACTAGAGACAAGGAGAGTCAACTCCTTGTAGTCGGGGATAGGCTGGGATGGGTAATTCGACGATTTTTGGAGTATCATACAATCATACGTATGATACGTATGATACTGTATGAGACGTATGATATGTATGATCGTCGCAAGTGCCCTCTTTTTTTTTATAAAATGAAGTAAATCATATACAATATACTTTTATTTTTACCATTAAACAAGTAAACCCAAGCATACACAAGTAAACAACTGTCAAAAAAGTTTTGTTAATTACAAAACATTACAATTTTTGAATTTAGACTCGTTTGATTTTAAAACAAGACATAAATGTGTTTTAATTTTAAACAATCTTGTTTCAAACAAAACCAAATACATTACAAAACAAGACCAAGATTAAACTAAAATACCAAGATAAAATAAAATAATTTTGCTGGACGTGAAATTTATTTTTCTGGACTTAGAAAAAAAAATAATATAACCCGCAATTATATTCCTAAGCATTTATGTATACCTTAGCATTTATGTATACCTTAGCGATTATATATACTTAGCATTTATGTATACCTTAGCAACTATATATACTTAGCAATTAAATATACTACTTAGCAATTATATATACTTAGCAATTATATATACTTAGAAATTATATATACCTTTGCAATGACATATACCTTAGCAAGATCTACCAACCTTGCATGAGTAATAAAAAATTACCCGCAATTATATTCTTAAGCATTTATGTATACCTTAGCATTTATGTATACCTTAGCGATTATATATACTTAGCATTTATGTATACCTTAGCAATTATATATACTTAGCAATTCAATATACTACTTAGCAATTATATATACTTAGCAATTATATATACTTAGCAATTATATATATCTTTGCAATTATATATATCTTTGCAATTATATATACTTAGCAATTATATATACCTTTACAATTATATATATCTTTGCAATTATATATATCTTTGCAATTACATATACCTTAGTGAGATCTACCGACCATGCCTGGGTAATAAAAAATTACCCGCAAGTACATATACCTTTGCAATTACAACCAGATCTACCAACTATGCATGGTTTCATAGTCCAGAAAAATAAATTTTGTTTTATTTTCTAAGTCCAGAAAAATAAATTTCATTTTTTTTCTAAGTCCAGCAAAATTATTTTATTTCAGATAGATCCCATGCAACTACTCCGAAAGAAGTTTCACTTCCCTCGCGCGTACTCGCAACACGCTAATTTTTTTTTTTCATTTAACGATTTAAACTTCCATGAATCGAAAATAAATTTTTTTCTTTGGTTTTTCTATAGTATGATATGTTATATATTGTATATGTATCTATATATGGAAAATTAATTAATAACAAAATGAACTACATCACATTTCGAATACTTGACACTTTTTTTTGTACATAAAATTTTAATTTTTGTTTTTTGTTAGATTATCATATACATGCAACATAGAAATACGCTTGGACGCGGGAGACGAAACGCTAATGCGTCCCTACTAATGTTTTTTACATCACTCTTAAACATGACGACAGTTTAACATGACTACGGTCGAGCGTTACATGTATATTTTTACCCCCTAGCGAACGAAAAGAAGTTTCTCTTCAAGAATAAAAAATTCATTAATAATTAATAATAATTGGTATTATTATTATTATTATTTGTGAAATAAGTGGTTATTTATTTTTATTCTGATCATTTTTCTATATTTGTGTATAGAATGTGAGTATTAATATTTTAAATATATTTATTTGAAATCTCTTTTAGACTTCACTCATGGAAATGTTTTTTGTTTGATAATATTTTTTATTTTTCTTGAATACCATAGATAATTTATTCGAAATAATATTTTTTTTTTCATTCATCCTGAGACCCGGTATGGTCTCCGTTAAAGTTACTTATTTAAAAAAACAAAAAGTGAAAAAAAAAAAAGACCTGCCGGCTATATATGTCTTTTAATTTCGAGGTTGTGTCGTCATAAATTTTTATATCTCGATTATTTTTTTACAGAGCAATTAAAAAAAAAACTAAAAATATATTTCCTATAAAACTTGTTTTTTTTCTTTCTATTGCGCCTAACATCATTTTTTTTGGTCCACAAAATATTTAGATATAAAATACTATAAATATGAGCCACCGTTTTATAATAATATTGCCATTACTTTTTAATATATTCACATTGCGCTGTCGGTATTTGTTACCATCAAGCGTTCTGTAGTATAAATGTAGATAATGTCGCTTCTAGTGCATCAAATGATTGAGGGGATAAATAATAATATCTATATACAGCTCTTATATATTATCTTGTAAAAAAAAGAGTAACATTGTATATTTACAATTATTATATATAACAAATTATTGAATTATTATAAATTGATAATTTATTTATAATATGGTTTATTTTAGTGAATTCATTTAACTTAAAGTTACAGGATAAATGTAATTGTAAAAAGTCAATCACTCGTTTCTTTATTCCTTAGAAAATTATTTAACCAACTACATCTGTTTCCCCAGCTGTTCGATCTTAAAAAATGCATTTTAGATAAATTATTTTTGTTTCTAATGAACAATTGCTTATGGGAAAAGATAAAGTTGCAAAAAAAAAACAAGTACTTGAAGAGTTGTTGTTTCAAAAAATATTTATGCAATTATATCTGTTTTTCTATGTATTTGATATTTAAAAATGCATTTTGATTATACTTATCAAACAATTGGTTATAAAGAGCATGCAATTGCAAAAATGGATAATAACATTTCAATAAATTGTATATTTAATTGCTTTTTTTTCCTAGCTTTTTCACCGAGTTGATTAACCTAAAATTACATAATTTTTTTTTTCAATAAACAACCGGTTACGGGAGTTTAATTATTGTTTGACTAATTATTTATCCATAGATTATAATCACAACTGTAGATAATTCTAGTTATTGAATTTTTTAAAATACATTTTTAAGAAATATAGTTAATAATTATTTAATGAAAAAATGACGAATAGAGAAGATGGAGTTGCTAAAAGACAAGCACTCGTAGAATTATTATTTAAAAAATTATTCAATAAATTACATTTGTTTTTCTGGACATTTGAATTTGATAAATACAATTAAGATTGCATGAATTATTTTTTTTAATAAACCATATTTAAATAGCTTCGGAAAGAAGTGCAAATAAAAAAATGACAATAACTTGTTCAATTAATGTTCAAAAAATTATTGAATAAATCTTTTTTCTTGCCATTTGTTTTTGCAAAATCCATTTAAGTTTACAGAAATTACTTTTTTGGAAAACAAATGACTAATAGAAAATATGGATTCGCTTGTAGAAATATTATTTAAAAAGATGTTCAATAAATAAACAAATATATTATCTAAATTGACCATTTAAATAAACACTTAGCTAAGAAAAAAGGATGAAAAAAAAGACATCTACCTATAGAATTAATTTTAAAAAAATTATTTAAACTGAATTGTTCTTACTATAATCATTTATTTATTAGAAATGCATTGAAAATTAGATAGAATAATTTTTTAAATAAACAAATGGTTACAGAAGAAGAGGCAAAATTCACTAAATAATAGACAATAACTTGTACATTTACTGTTAAAGAAATTATTCCATCAATTGCATTTGTCTTCCTAAAGTCGTTTGTTGATTTTGAATATATTGAAAATTATCGAAATTAATCATTTTGATAAACAAACAGCTACGAAATATGATGCAAATAGAAAAAAAAGACAATTAACTATAAAAATATTCTTTAACAATTTATTTAAAAAATGCATCTGTTTTTCTAGCTGTTTGTTTTTGTTAAATACATTCAAAATTGCCTAACGTTATTAATTTTTTAAACAAATACTGGAAAAATAATTATTCAAAAATTTATTTATGCAATTACATCTATCTTCCTAGCTAACTTATATTTCAAAATGAATCTTTAATAAATAATTAATAATTCTTAAATCAACAATAGGCTATGGATGAATATGTAATTTCAAAAATACAATATTATTTATGCAATAACTCTTCAATAAATTATACAATCAATGGAATTTTTCTTTTTAGCTATTTTTACCTAATAAATTTATTTAAAATAACATGAATAATTTTTTTTAATAAACAAATAGTTCCGAACGAATATATAATTGTTTAGTTATTGGTGAAAAACTTATTTATTTAAGTACAACTGCTAGTTGACCTTAAATTTAATGAACTTTGAATATACAATTAATAATTTTTGAATGAACAAATGACAGAGGGAGAAAATGGATTTGTTAAAAAAAAACAAGTACTTGCCTGAATATCATTCAAAAATTATATAATTATAATAATAATAATCTATTTGTTCTTAAAAAATTCAGTACAGAGGTAGCTAAGAAAATGTAAAAAAAAAATAAACTATTATTAGTACAATCACTCTTTAAAAAATTATTTAAACAACTGCATCTATCTTCTTAGCTATTTGTTATAATTATAAACCCATTTAAATTTTCATAAAGTCATTTTTTATATTAACGAATAGCTACAAAAAACGTTGCAAATTAAAAAAAGACTATTACTAGTACAATTACTGTTGAACGAATTATTGGAACAATTGCATCTTTCTTCCTATCAATTTGTTCTCAATAAATGTATTTGATTGTTGTATCGTAGTTATTAATTAATCAATATTATCAATAAATAATAACACTTTTCATTATATTATCTATGGTTTTTTATATAATCACTTTCTTTTCGCTGTATATATTTAGATGAAGACTGATCATATAAAGGTTCAAAATAAAAAAAAATTAAATAAATTCAATTAAATAAATATACAAATTAATTTATAAAATATTCAAAAAATAAAAACAAATACATAGATTAATATTATGTTTTTAGGAATTATATTTAGATTTTAAAAAATTTTAATATTTAACTTTCAAATTTTTTTTAATTTCTGGAATAAAAAGCTTATATTCAATATTAATTCAATTAAAGTTACATCATGAGTCCAAGTTGTAAAAGTAATTACTTTTTAAGTTTCTGAATCACAGTAAAACGGTTTTAGCAGTTATCATCGGCTAATTTTGCATTGCATAACATCTTCTAAAGAAAAAAAATAAAATAAAATATTCAATAATTCGTTTTAAACAATATACTCACAATAAAAATTGTAGGGAAATATAAAACTTTTCAGAAATGAAACTTCTAGTTGATATGATAAAGGTCATTCCCCCTTAAACAAAAGAAGTAAAATAAATCCAAAAACCAAAAAATAAATTTTTGTAGAAAACAAACTCGTTAAAGTTCCTTATTATTATTTATTTAATCGTTTAAATTAGAACTTCGATTTTCGATGAAAAAAAAAATTGTATAAAATAAGTTAGACAAAAGTTGTAAAATAATTTACACACATCAAAGTTCACGAGAAACGAATAAAAAAAAAGATTTTTACGTTTTATGATTATTACACAAACAAACTTTAACGCCGCGGTTCTCTTTACAATTTCAAATTTTAGTTTTTCAGGCGCCGATAACCAATCTGCAAAAGTAAAATAAATAATTAAACGACGTTATTTTTTCAAATGAAATAAATACTAATAAAGCTCAGTTATTAATGGAAATTCTTTTTCATCTATATGTTCTGGTATCGTCCTTACTATGCAGTCATCAAAACACATTGAGAAGATTGGTGGCTAACCTAAGTCTAGTATACTGTTTGTATAATTATTATTCAACACCATGAGATTCCTACTAGTTGTTACACATCAGACAAGTTCCTTGTTTTCCATGCTTTTTATGAGTTTTTACCAGTTTTGGCATTATTTGAGGGTAAAAGAAGTAATTTAATGATTTTTAATTTCTTCAACTACCTAGAGATTTCATTTTCTCACAATCTATGTCGTTTTCAAAAAAAATCGTTGATATTGAAGCCCTTAAAAAGTGTCATTAGCCACAAATAAGTAGGAAAATATATATATATATACTAGCTGACCCGGCAAACGTTGTTTTGCAATACATATACATATATGCCAGCCACGAAATAATTGCATTTAACGAAAGTAGGGAATAGCGGGATGAGAGATTAAACGTGTAAAAGTCTCCAAATAATTAAACGATGAACATTTATTCTCTTAGCTACCAAATATTAAAATATATCTATTATAAATTTTAAATATGGGATTGTTACAACCTGCGGTCGTCACCCAATTTTTTTATTTTCTAATAATAAATTTAATTCAATTAAACAATAAATTTAATTTAAACTTGCCGCCGTAATGATGTTATTTTTGCACCATTACCGACGACAAGTATTTGGGCCTTAGTTATATTATAAGGGCGCTTGTGAGGCCTCTAATAGATATAGAGGGTGTTCGGGACGCACGGAAAAACCCGAGCGTCACCGAGGACTTGCAAGGATTTTTAGTAGGCACCTTGCATCGTCCTCTTTCACCACCAACGCTAACCCGAGTTGCATTGACTTAGTGTCTCAGACATATAAGTATAAAGAACAATCTTGTATCTTTATATTTTTCTACACGTGTTCTGACTTATAATTTGTTTTATCAAGTAAAAACTATTTCATTTATTTAAATAATTAAATAAATATATTTTCATCTTGTTAATTGAATTCATACGATAACTTTTATATTTATACTTTAATATTATTTTATTTGATTCAATTAAATACAATTAATATAATTTTACAAGGCCGGTCATACATGTGGTCAATGCAATTTGCTTAACAGAGGTAACAAGAGAAAATCTAAATTTTTATAATCAAAATTGTTAAATTAAATAATTTAATATTATAATCGATACATGTGAATAATTAAAAGTTTGTATTTTCCCAGGTAGAAACTAGTGTCAAATCTGGACATTGAATGTCTTACAGACATCAGTTTTGGACGTCTAAATGACATCAAAATGTTACGCCTATAGACGTCAAATAGATGTCTGGTTAGAATAGAGTGCCCTCTATTTCTCTAAACTGAGGCATTAATAAAAAAAGAAAAAGGGGTTCTCAAAATTATGGTTTGCTTCAAGAACTTGTATAATAATTGTTTAAAAAAATTATTTAAGCAATTTCATTTGTTTTTTTAACCATTAGACAATTAAAAATATATTTGAAATTATTAATTAATAATTTTTAAGTGAACAAATGGCTACGAAAAAAGATGTATTTGCAAAAAGATAAATAATTGGGAAATAATAATTTTAAAAATTATTTATGCAATTCCATTTGTTTTTTATATCAAATAGACAATAAAGAATGTATATTTAGTAATAAATTAATAATTTTTAAGTCAACAAATGGCTAAAGAAAAAGATGTAATTGCAAAAAAGACGAGTACTTGTTAAATAATTGTTGTAAAAACTATTTATGCAATTATATTCGTCTTCTTAGCCCTTGGACATACAAAAATGCATTAAAGAATATAAATTAAGAATTTTTAAGAGAACAACTGGCTAAGAAGAAGGATGCATTTGCAAAAAAGACAAGTCCTTGAAAGTAATTGTTTTAAAAATGATTTAATTAAATAAATTTATTTTTATTGAAAATTGGGTATTGAAAATGTATTTAAGAATACAAATTAATAATTTTTAAGAAAACAGCTGGCTAAGAAAAAAGATGCATTTGCAAGAAAGACGAGTACTTACGAGTACAATAAAGACGAGTAAAATAATTATTTAAAAAATTATATAATCGTTTGCATCAGTCTTTCTAGCCAATAGACATTTAAAAATGCATTTAAAAATATAAATTAATAATTTTTAAGTGAACAAGTGGCTAAAGAAAAAGATGTAATTGCAAAAAAGACAAGTAATTACATAAATAATTGTCTTTTTTTCATTTAGTCTATATTGTTCATTAGAAAATAAAAATTTATAATTTAATATGCATTTTTACATGTCTGTTAGCTATATGGACAAATGTAATTGCAATAAAATAAATTTAAAACAATTAATTTACAAATACTTGTATTTTTTTCATAAATAATTTTTAAAACAGTTATTTTACGCGTACTTTTCTTTTTTGCAAATGCATCCTTCTTCTAAGCTAGTTGTTCTCTTAAAAATTCTTAATCTATATTTTTCAATGCATTTTTATATGTCCAAAGGCTGAGAAGACAGATGTAATTGCATAAATAATTTTTTAAACAATTATTCTACGAGTACTTGTCCTTTTGCAATTACATCTTTTTCTTTAGCCGCTTGTTCACTTAAAAATTATTAATTTATATTTTTATAAAAAACAAATGCAATTGCATAAATAATTTTTAAAACGATTATTTCCCAATTATTTATCTTTTTGCAAATACATCGTTTCGTAGCCATTTGTTCACTGAAAAATTATTAATTAATAATTTCAAATATATTTCTAATTGTCTATTGGTTAAAAAAACAAATGAAATTGCGTAAATAATTTTTTAAACAATTATTATACAAGTACTCGTCTTTTTGCAAATACATCTTTTTTCTAAGCCAATTGTATTCTTAAAAATTATTAATTCATATTTTTAAATGTCTACTGGCTATGAAGACAGATGTAATTGCATAAATAATTTTTACAACAATTATTTAACAAGTACTCGTCTTTTTTGCAATTACATCTTTTTCTTTAGCCGCTTGTTCACTTAAAAATTATTAATTTATATTTTTATAAAAAACAAATGCAATTGCATAAATAATTTTTAAAACGATTATTTCCCAATTATTTATCTTTTTGCAAATACATCGTTTCGTAGCCATTTGTTCACTGAAAAATTATTAATTAATAATTTCAAATATATTTCTAATTGTCTATTGGTTAAAAAAACAAATGAAATTGCGTAAATAATTTTTTAAACAATTATTATACAAGTACTCGTCTTTTTGCAAATAC